>JAVQJF010088555.1:0-19920 GCA_036023855.1 Gadopsis marmoratus
TGGCGACCAGTCCAGGGTGTTTCCTGCCTCTCGCCCAATGTTAGCTGGGATTGGCTCCAGCCCCCCCCTGCGACCCTTCGGGATAAGCAGTATGGTTAATGAATGAATGAATGAATGGACAACAGTAGGTTACACTGTAATAAGACCGAGATTCTACAACACAATTTCGCCTTGTCATCTTGATAGCGTATATTGTGACAACTTGCTAAGCCCCAGTATACAGTAGCGCCATTCCTCACTGGATTGCAGCTCGGCAGCCAGCGTTCAGCCAGACACACACACACACACACACACACACACACACACACACAGCCATGCACAACACTAATGGACCTTAGCTTCCCAGGATTTGTCCCTTAATAAACTATATGTCCTGTTACTGCTTCTCTGAATGAGTGCATGCTTTAGGGCACACATGTGTGTGTTCTGTGCATTCATGCAGTCTGTGTATGCGTGTTCTCGTCTGCAGTAGGTATGATGCGCTGAGTTAAAGTAAGACTGAATCTTATCAGTTGAAGACAGAGGGAGGGTTATTTGAGAACAGTTCACTTCTTCCCTTTGCATAGGTCTGGGGATTTAATCTGTGTGGCAGCAGTGGCTGTGTGCTGGCAAACCATAAGAAACACAGAGGAGAATGGAGTAGGAAAGATAGAGGGTGAGGTGGGAGAGCGGCAGTAGAAAACTGACATGGTTGCCCAGAGAACCAAAGAAATGATGGCCAAGGCGTTTGTTATTTCTCCCACTCACCTTCCAACCCTTATTCCTCCTTTCCTCTCTCCCACCCCCTCCAAGCCCTCCAACCCCTCCAACCCCGCCTCCCTCTTGGCTAGAACCCGAGGTCCACCTCTTCTTCAGAGCTGTGGCCAGGCTTGTTAGAAGCAGCTGTTGTTGCTCCTTGGCCAGTGGGAAATGGAGACTCCTCCAAACAAACAAGCTGCCCATCTGGAGAGCCATTAGTGGCAAAGGATACTATGAACCATTTCTCACACGCTTCGCCAACAGAGAGGTCAACAAGTAGAGGAGCATCCCGCTTTAGAAAGCAACAGGCGTGGTTTGAGCTGTGATGCTCCCTTGTAATGTGTGGTTATGAAGGTAACACACTCACTGTATATCAGTGTTGGATGTTCACATGAACAAAGTAATGTGATCCTCTTCCTCTCCATGACCCTGTCTGCTGCAGCCTTTAATGACAAATAAAAGCTACCACAACCCATTATTTATACTAGTTCAGGGCCCTGACACACATATCTATCTATACAGCTCTGGAAAAAATTAAGAGACCACTCCAACTTTTCAAAATTTTCCAAAGTTAATGTTACTCAAACACATACCTATAAATAGTAACGCCAGAGAACTGATCATTTTGCAGTAGTCTCTTAATTTTTTCCAGAGCTGTATATGCATATTTACACACTTCTCCTCCACCTCCACCTCCCAGACATTAAGGTCTGTGATCTTGTACAGACCACTCCTGTTTTTCTCTCTGTCACTGCTCATTGCCTATTATAAAACTTTTTTACCAATCAAATCACAGTTGTGTTTTACTGGTGGGGAACATGTGTCATTGACCGTTTCTGTAATGGGAGAAGCATGTCGATGTGCCATTGCGTAGCCTTGAAGTCAACCGAGGTGATTGATTCCATCTGCCTTGAAACGAGTGAGGCTGGGTCTCCATCCTCATACTGCAAAGCCAAACTAACTGTTTTCCTCTTCTAACCCTCTCTTCATATT
Source organism: Gadopsis marmoratus (assembly GCA_036023855.1). NCBI lineage: Eukaryota > Metazoa > Chordata > Actinopteri > Centrarchiformes > Percichthyidae > Gadopsis > Gadopsis marmoratus. Next base: position 1,732 of record JAVQJF010088555.1, read on the forward strand.
TCTCTCCCTCCCACCCTCTGTCTTTCTGTCTTGCTTGTTCTCCCTTCTATTCCCCACCATATTTGGAGGATTTACACATGAGCCACTTTATGAAGCATGGCTTATCTGCTAACATTGTCTCATTATGACAACATCACATTCCATTATCCTTCCTGCTGGTTTTTCATTTCATTGCACCTCAAGTTGTTGCTTGCTTTTACGGACTATTGTATCAGCTATTTTGATGAACCTTTTTGATACACCTTTGTCAAGGTTCTACTGCTTTTACTGATGCACTTTATTACTTAATAATTAAAAGCCTTTCAACTATTGCAAATCATATGTTCATTTGATCATCACAGAACATTTCCAAACTATGTGATGACAATATTTATTGCAATGTAGTCTATTTTTGCTTGACTCATATATTTTTCTCAAATAAAAAAAGAGATCAGACATTTTCATGCAAAACATTTGTGGACCAAATAGCTGAAAAATATAATACAACCAGTTAAAATGAGGTAAAACTAAAATACAGCACGCAGAAAGTTTCTTTAAGAATGAAATTATAAAGCATATTGTCAGTGCAAAAAATACTGTACAACTGCACATTTGATCAATCAATCAAATTTTGGCCACTTATTTGGAACATTCCCTGGTCTGAGATAGATAATGTTTTGTACGTGTTCTGGGTCTTTTCCAGGGTCTCATCCTGATCAGTTGAGCTCAGTATACTTCTTTAGGGCAAGTGTAGTGTAAACTTTGTTTTATTTATAAATGATTTTGCCGCAGCAAATGCAACTTTGATAGGGATTTGAAAGGAAATAAGATGTGATATATATTAGAAAAATATTTCTTTAATTTCTTCTCTATTATGCCCCTCTCAGCTGGTGGCATGCTAGGCAATTGTCTAGTTTGGCTTTGCCTTAAAACAGCCTTAAAATGGACCAGATTTGTGATGAGTATTGACTCTCAGCCTTGAAACTTTTAATTTTATATTTATTTCAAAGATCACAAAGCACTGTGACATAAGCATGCTAGACAAATACTTACCTTATATTAAAAGACTCTTTGGCAGTACTGTTGTCTAATTGGTTGTTTTGGCAAGGACCTGCTCCATTAATTAGCCAGTTGGTTTGCCTGCAGTGGAGTAGCATTAGTGTTGGGTTGGTCCATTCAAATGCTGTCTTCTGACATCGCTGATGAAATGCAGCCTATTTCCATTGAAACAATAACAGCAATCTGATTTGGGATAAATGATGTCTTTGTCCATTGTCTTCTGGAACAACAAAAACCATTGGCACAGGAAACACTTCTCTCTCTAGGCCTATTCACACATGCATATACATGCACGCATACAAACCCAAGTGCACAGTAGGGTTGGGTTGATAGGCATTCTTAACAATGTTTTGTTAGATTTACATGTTTGACCGTGGCAGGTGTGAAAGGAAAATTTTGTGTTGGATGACGGCTTAAAAAGAGGAATACATTTTGCTCTTTTATGTCAGTGAAGAAGTGATTTCATTAGGTATTCAAAGCTCTTGCGTGGAGAATTTTCACATTTTATGCGGGTGTAATATCTGATAACTTATCACACACGAGGCTGTCATACTTGACAGCCTTAGGGAGGCTGTAACTGTATTTAATTAGACAACTGAATTCAGATTAGTTTAACACACACTATTAGGAATCATTGCAATCCTAGGAAACCTTTTTGTGGCGATGACAGCTCATACAGACATGAATGCTTTGGCACTGTCAGTACTAACTGGCTACTTCCTATCACAACACAGTCATTCCACCCTTCACCCTGTCACTATTTGTTTCTTCCTGCATCTTTTGGGATCAGCCCTCATTGATTTCATCCTCTCCCTCTCCAGGCACTCACAAAGCTTGCAGAGCCCCTAACCACTGCACATGGATACACACTAAATGTATGACACTTGTAAGGCCCTAGTGATGCAGGATAAGTGCCATTTATTTGATAACTGGTAGAGTGTGGTGCACTTTGCTGTGCTGAGGTTGGTAATCTGTCTTTAGGCCATTGATGTACGTAGCTGGGCCGGGTTGTTGTTGTTGGGATCCATGAAGAAGAGTGGAAAGAAGGATGTGTAATTAGAAGAAGGAGCCCATTTTCTTTCAATTTTAATGACAATTTTAATGCTCCCAGAGGAAGAGAGGTGACAAGGGGAAAGCAATACCTTCAGAGCAAGGGCGATGATACTGTATGAGGATTGAAGTGATCAGGTTTAAAACAGACTAAGAGACTGGCGGAGCAGCGAGGGGTAGAGATACGAGTGGAGTCCTCTTGAAGGAAAGCTGGTATTTCACCAATGTCAGCAGGAAAGTGTTACTGTGTGTGACTCAGTGTGTATGCGTGGACTGTGATAAAACCGGCGCTGAATGTCTGCCCTACCCTCATCACCCTGATTTATCTCTGATTGGCTGTAATGACACCGTGAGGGCTGTCCATCATCTGGTGTTGGAGATTAGACACCAATTCAGCCCTCCTTGTGTGGAGATGGTGGTGGGAGTTTCATTTTACCCATGAGGCAGAAAAACAGTATGTAGCGTCTGTTGTGTGTAACACAGACATATACTGTCTGTATATATACAAATGAATAAAAGTGAGTGGGTAGCTGAATAGTAATACAGTGGCACTCCAAATGCATTTATGAAATGTCTTAAAATAGATTATGGGTGCTTTTGACTTAAACAGCCACAGCTGTTCCTTCTGATGTGCATACAGTTTAAATTCCCTTCAACTGTAACAGACATAAACATACATCATCCCGCTGTTTTTGAAAAACCTTGGAATGATGGGATGGGATTGTTGACTGGATGATGATGAGTCCCTAATATACAATTTTACATGCCCAAAGGACAACGAATATTAAAGCAGATTACTATGATTACTGTGATGAGCCAACCCATTTATCTCTGTCTGTTTATCTCTTCCTTCCTTCCCTTCTCTCTCTTTCTGTTTCTGTCTCTCACAGCACATACAGAACCCTCCAGTGACGGAAAGACCATTGGAAGACAGCCTGAAGGCGGCAGCCCACATGAGAACCCTTCCAAGCCCCCGTCAGTGAAAGTGATAGGGGGCCCATCATCTGCCAGCTGGGCACGGCCCTGGAGCCTTGCACTGCTCTTCGCTGCACTTTGCTTGCATTGGACCCTGTTCTGATGCCAGCGCCCTCTGTGAATCCTCCTGCCCACCCCCCCCCGGCCCCATTAGGAACCACATACATGCACACAGACTCAAATCATAAACATATCACGCATAGTATCCTCACTCCTGTCCTCAATGTACATGGATGGACGGTCATGATGGAAAAAAGAAAATGGAAAACAAGTCTGGGTGTGGAAGAGAAAAGGACAACATAGCAGGAGACTGTAGACGGGGAGGGGGGCTCTTGCAGGAACTCCTAGTCCTGCGGCATCACCAATGTGGGTGTTTGCACAAACTAATCCCATGCACGCTCATCTACGAAGATTAGGCCTGCTACTTCTCCTACGCTGTGCTGGGGCTAGACATTTTGTGTATGCAGACACCAATACAGCCCTACCCTTTGTGGTTCAGAATGGGACTGCATCGTTCTGATTTTACTTAAAAACGCTTTCACATTACTCACATACATGTTTTGCATAATACAGTTCAAACAGAGCTGTCTGCTTTTTCTGCTGCTGGTTTTTACTTAAGCTTTCAGGCTAAATATCTCGTCGCGGGCCACTGCACCATTCGCCAGCCAGGCAGAAGAATTGAACTCATTTGAAAACTCAACTAATTTTCCGTTCGAGGATTAAGGAATGCATGATAGATTGATAGATCAATCCCAGGTGCCTGACCCAGAACAGCAGATTTGATATTCTCTAATGACGGTGTACCTTGGCAGGGATTAGATTGCAATGAGTTCACAGGTAGAGCATGGCCACAGGCTTGTGCGGCTGAACATATTGTGCAGAAAAACTAGGTGTGTATAGTAACTGTATATAAGCGGAAAGATTTGATGGAGTGTATGAGGTTGTGATTCAGCAAAAAAAGCTCTTAACTGATTGAGCTGAATGGGGTTCTCTATTCTTTTCTTGTCCCTTAGCTATGAATGGACTCTGCTTGTGTGTTCCATACTAGGTTAGTTTGGAGATTTAATTTCTCTAACAAATAAAGCAGGAATGCGCCTCATTTTCCAACTCAAGCCATGACATGAATGGACAAATTTTGGACATTTGAACAAAGTCTATACATTGTTGCTTTTACTAACGTTTATTGTGCATCCAGTTTTGCGTGTTTGCTCGTTGAATTGCACATTAATGCATGTATAACCTAACCTATAAGTTATCAAAATTGTTACGATAGGATCGGGCCCTTCTTCAGGAAGCATCAAAAACTTGTATATTGGCTTTTCCATCACATCTTGCTGATGGCGTGACGTCAGGTTTTACCTTCCTTAACCAAATGATGGCTTGGAGCCTGAAAACAAGAGGGAGGTCGGGCTGCAGATCCAACAAATTCAGATTACAATTTAATGAATTGCACACTAAAAGAAAAACATGTAGAATATTTTTTTACAAAGTTGGGTGCATCTATTGTTTCATCCATTACAGTTCGCCATTGAGTAAGTCCCCCTTCATGGATTTATCATACATAAAGCTAAATAAGCTCTAACGTCCATCCCACACACCCACTCTTCAGTAGACCATTCCTTCAAATTCCAACAGAATAAAAGCAAATCCTTCTTTGTTTGACTTATTCTTACTGGCTTCTATAACGTCTTCCTGTGTGTGCCTGTTTTCTCTCGTGTAAATGAGGATGGTTTACGTAGTCGTACAGCGTGTGATGAATGTATGTTCAGTGCTATGCAAATACATTATTAAAACCTGATAATGCCTAAACTATACACAGATACAGTATCAAAGCTAAATAGATCTATATACTTACATGGGTCTACGTGCAGTAAAATACCTCTTCCATTAACTAGCCTTTTCTTCTCTCTACTGAAAAGTAATTCACCTTTGACTCTGCCTAAAAGAAGAAGGATGGCCTGCTTAACTACTTGCAAATACATATTAGAGCCCTGCATTTAATGAACAATGGAGATGACTACAGCTGTGTAAGCTTTTGGCAGTTTAAATGTGTCACATTTTGTGTTCTGTATAACCACATTTGTGTAGTTCCTATGATTTCTTCCATGTTTTTGTTCCTGACTGTCGTTCATTGCACGCACAGATCACATACAGCCCTTTATCCCTGCATGTGTATAAATGTACATATTTGAAGTCACTTCTCATTTGTTTTGTGTCTCATTTCCTCTCTTTTGTATCAGTATGATACAGTGTAGCCGAGCTCTATTAAAGGCGCGCTGCTTTTTTTTTTGCTCGTCTTTATAGCCTCTCCTTAAAAAAATATAATTATAGACATTGATTAACAGAGATTTGCTTGGAAAGATGTTTATTAAAGGCCCTACACACAGGTGTTTACCTATTTTTCTTAGGACTCTGGGCTTGTACTGGGCTGTGCTTGATTGACATCCTCCTCCTCATTCCTATATTGCACCTGTTAGGGCAACTTGAGTCTTTCTTTGTTCAAATGGTATGTTGAGTTAAGTGACCTTATGTAATACCCTGCGTAACTCCACCCAACTTCAATATGAGAAGAGGTCTCATCAGCCGTAATAATTGAAAACACCTGTGGAGGAGTGCAGGCTCTGTTTTCATGTTGACACCACTCGCATTGCCCCCGTCTTCAAAACGGAATATAAAACAGTGAGGTGGACACATTATGCACCTGCAGTGAGAGCCTTTTAAAGACCTACTTTGACACTGTGGGAAGCACACTTAATTTGCTTTCTTGCCAATAGATATCTAACACCTCTAAAGCTTAACACATTGTGTTTTGTTTGAGAAACAAAACTCCGCAAAGTCACTGTCACCAATCACTAGTTGGTGATTTTGCATGTAATTCCCCCATAAAATCACAATTTCTCATTTTTTACATTAACATTTGTGTGTGGTTTAGAGAAACAAGATAAGATAAGATAAGGTTGTGAGCTTTAGAGGTGCTGGAAGGTGTATTTGTGAACTAGAGAGAGGCCAGGCTAGCTGTTTCTCTCAGCTTCTGTGCCAAGATTAGGTTGTCGCCACCTGGCTTGAGCTCCATAGCTAGCGCACCGACACAAGAACGGTATTGATCTTCTCATCTAACTCAGCAAGGAAGCAAATAAGCTCCATTCCCAGAACATCGAACTATTCCTTCAAATCGAGACCACTTATAGGCTAACCATGATTACATTACACTGGATTGCTTCCTGTCCCTAAAATCACATCAGTTTCATTGAGCTTACTTTTCTGCATGTGAGCAGTGCAGGAGGTCTGAGCTGTGAGGGTGTAGGCAGGGCAGGTCTTAGTCTGACCTTCTCTATTTGCATCCATGAAGCCTCTTGCTAAACATATCCGTCCATGTCTAGGAATAGAGGCAGAGGGCAGTGTGTCAGGGCAGAAGACATGTAAAGGTTTGGTGCTGGAAAAGGACTGTGGCAGACAGTCCGTTGTGATGACAGTGGCGTCAACAGTGACAGTTTGCTCGCCTCAGCTGATGTGTGGCTGACCTCCTGGCTGCTCCTGCAGGGGAAACTTTGCCTATTCAAGGGCTTATAATTGCCCTGAGTTAGTCTGTGCTGCCAACTGCACTGTTAGCACCACTGTTAGCCTCGCTGAGCTACTGTAGGACACAGAAACACAAAGCAAGCATGAAGGGTGCAACTGTTGACGAAAACAGACACGTTTGAGATTCAAGTAGAGTGAGGTCATGGCCTAAATCAAGTGTATGTGATGTGGTATCACTGTTTCATGCACTATTTTTTAGCATTAAAGCCAGATAAGTCATACATTAGGACTAGTAATGTTTAAAATTGGTCTTCAGGACAACACTGGTCTTTTATTCCTCCATAGTGATTATAAAAGCATTTCATGGCGATGCATCAGGCGACAGTGGCCCTCCAAGTCTCACCACACCTCCCACTGTTTTAGCCATCAGCCTTGGAGCACATAACTAATAGTACTTTCCTGGCTAAAGCATACAATGTCCAGGAGTGCTTTCTCACTCTCTTTGTCTCTCTCTCTCACACACACACACACACACACGCACACACACCCCTACACTTTAATGAACACACAAAACATCACAAACACACACCAATGATCTCATTCACACACTCTGTCCCACAGTCATACACTTGCAATTGCACGCAGTCTGTATTTGATCATTGGAGTCTATTTCATGCTTGTTGCTGTGAAACTGAGTGTCTGGCTGACTGCAGACGAGAGCAGAGACAGTGCCCAGTCCAAGGATATCGTGCCTCCTCTTTGCCTGGGCTGTAATTGGACTGCATTGTCCCTGCCTGACAAAACCAAAGCTGTCTGTCGTCCTTTAATAACCTCCGCTGACTGACGCAAAAAGCCATGGATTTTAAAATATGGACAGTAATGGGAGCAAACTCAGACACTGAAAGACAGTAAGTCTGAAAATTCCTTTCAACTATGCTTTCTTTTTTAAATTAGCTTTATAAAGACAGTTTAATGTCTTTAAAATGGGTATGGGATGATTCAGTGCTTTATACTGTAGGCACAGACATACTGTACACACACATTGCGGGGAGCAGTGTGGTCAGTTAGTGTAACTGAGAATTCGGGGGACCTGAGGTCACAGCTGCTCAGCTGTCTGTCTGGGCTATTTTAAACGGTAGCACACATCAGCGCTTCTGTCCCACTGGCTTGGCCAAGTCCACACCTAACCGTCCTCTCACACACACACACACACACACTGAAATTGTTAGTAATTCCTTAGTAAAGTGGAAGGAGGAGCAGGGAGCAAAGGAAGGAGTGAGGCACTGGAAATAGGTTTTCAAAGACCAACAATTCCGTGAGGTAGAGGGGAAACGAAGGGGGACCTGCGGCTTCTATTAACCACAGCTCTCTTTGAGTTTCAGTCGTCAACTCTATGCCATTCCACTCTGCGCAGAGCTCCCTATATCCTCACAACACAAGCTGCCACTGCCAATTCTCCCTGCTCCGCTGGCCAATTAGTATTATGTTCAATGAGCTCTTGAGTTGACTAATTGTGTCCAATAAAGCACATTTTCAACATGACAGACCATCAAGAGGTGCCTCAGCAACACTGACAGAGATCAAATCTGCAACAGGGACACAAGAACCTTTGCTTGATTCCTCCTATTCACTGATTGGCCTCACTTGTCATTTTCTTTACCCATCATGCACTGCTGGCAGAGGGCAGGTAAACAGTGTTAGGAGGTGTTATGCTCCCGACAGCTACCGTGTGGCTGCTGTCATTTTCCGTATGAAGTTGGGAAAAAATTGAAATATTATAAAATCCAACATGCGTGTATAAAACATTCATGCATACCAACAACTGTAAAACATTTAAGACTGCACAAGCTATCCTGCACTCTGTAGACAGCTCCCTCTGGCAAGTCATTCTGGATGTGTATGAACAGCACCCAATATGAACGCAATAATGCAGAACAGCCATTCAGCTGTGCAATAATCTCAGATCCCACAAGAATCCCATTTTATTCTGGCTCTTTTGAAAGACAAATGGAGGCAGACGTGAACCTCCACACCACAAGCCAGAGGACTCGGCGTCTGGCATGGACCCCTTTCTGAGGACACCCAAAGGAGTAAGGTCTTCTGGACTTCGCTGCCCACCACTCACTGTCAGAGAGGGAAGACAGATAGCATCTTTAATAGAGCAACATAGAAAACATATGCACCCTATATCTTTCAAGTGTTGGTGGTATAACTCACTTGCCAGCTTTTTAGAGCACATTTGGGGTGTCACATCAGCTTGGAAAGAAAGTGCAACACATAAATCACATAATCACATAAACTACGACTTTATATATTTCACCAACAGATGCAAATTATGTGCACATGGCACATGTAAGAGTCATGCACATGCCCACAAATGACTCAAAAATATTTCCTGCCCCGTGAAAGAAACAGAAGTTCTGGGTGAGGACGGCATTAGAATGTATTGTGTGTTAATAAGGCCGTGCACAGGGGTCTGGCCATTATTCACCATGAAGGTCTGGCTGTTAGGAAAACGGATTAACTATGTCGCCACATGACAATGGCCAGCCGGAGAGAAATGTGGCCCCACTAGCACGAGCCCCCATTCCAATTAGACCAGTAGGGTCTGCACTGGTGTGTGTGTGAGGCGTGATTAAGGAGGTTAAGAAGGAGTTTGTGCGTGTGTGTGCATGCCTGTCACACATGTTCAAGGCTGGCCAGCATCTCATGTTGAATTCTCTGTCAGGCTCGCTCCGCTTGGCATGCTACAGGCAGCCTCCTTCCTCATGTCCCAGAGATGGATGAGCACTGGTGTGAATGTTCCACGGCTCCCTTGGGTGTCACTCCACCTTTCCAACACTTTCTTCCTCTCTCTCCTCCTCTTTCTATCTCTATCAGGCTGGAGCAGAATTCACACATTCCCTCTGTAAGATTTCTGTGTTTCTTTCTTTGTTTTTTTCATCTCATTCTTGGCTTTGTCCCTTCAGGATATGTCCCCGTGCATTTGTCATCCGAATACCTGATATCAGTGTGTTACGATAGAATGAATGTTACATTTGGCACCTGAGTGTTGTCTCACTAATTTGTTGGTGTATACGTGTGTGAGCATGTTGGCTACATGTGTGTGTGACCCAGGATGAACGAGCATGCTGGTACACAGGAGCATCATTGATTGGATCTTATTACGGATTCAGGGCCTCCTCCTGCTGTCCGATTCTGTAGATCAAGAGAGAGTGGAAATCAATATTGTAGGGCCTCAAGGCCTTCACCCTCATACTTATAACACATATTCTCCCTGCCTCAACACCAGATGAGCTTTGGATTACATTAATGACACTAAAAACATATTGCTGGGTGACCAATGCATATTTTATATTTGACATGGCACAGTACAACCTGGAGTAAAGACGTCTCTACACAGGCATATTCTCTGGTGTTTTTTTGCTTTGAGTATTCGGAGTGAGGTGAGAATGAAGGGATTGGGGTCAGAGCAACGTTACTTCCGGTGACTGTACGCAGCTTGACTCGTCATCACAGGTGCGGCGGAGTTTCCTGTAGACCTACCACTGGTTAATGTTAGGTCTACCTCACGGTCTCTCTACAATGCAAAACCAATCTGATATCAGTCATCCATCAAACTCCTGGTGAGACAGCTAACATGCTGACCCCTAAATTGTCGAACAAAGGGAGTGTTACTGGAATTAGTAACTTGAATTACTGAAGGCCTTACTGTCATTATATTTGAATTTAAGTCCATAATACTACTTTTTTCTGTTTAATATTGGAGCAATTATGTTTTTGTTAGCTTTGGTACATTCAAGCTTTTCTTCACAGCAGACAGTTTGATTTGTCATAGAAGCTTCGGTGCAAGCCTTCCTTAATGTTAATTAATTACACCTGTGCTTGCCTTCTGATAAATGTCAAAATGTCAGTTGTTCAAACCTTGCCACAGAATTATCATGGAGCAGGATATGAATGGTGCAGATTTTTCACAAAGTACTAGTGCTAGTGCTGTGGTCATATTATGTGCAAGCAAAATTTAAAAAAAAACTGATTTGACTTGACCTGACTTTTGATGTACCTATTAAAGGGGAAAAAACTGCTTTCTGACTCTGAAACTACAAATTCATTCAAATACTGAGATGGAAAATGTTTGACCTGATAAGGATCTAACAGGAATCAGAATGTTATTTTAATAATGTTGTGTCTTGGAGTTTCTGTCCTGGTGTTACTCCTCTGGTCAAATGATACTTTACAAATAGTCTTGCAATTACAAATGATGTGCGTATATGTGTCCTTTTTGATTTTTCCTGAAAAAAAGCCCTTCACTGTAGATATCTTGTGAAACGTGCATGCATGAATCACTGATCGTGACAGTGTTACATGCTATGCACACCCTTGTTACATTTGCTTCTGTAAATGATGCTCCAGCCAAGAGGCTCTTTTGCATCAATGATGAGGCACGTTTTTCCACTTTGGGCTGCGGGAAATGTACACACAGCATTACGGCTACATTTGACATCCAACCAAAGACAGACTGGTTCTCAGCCGACAGATTTACAGGCTAGATTTGTTTTACAATCCAGTTTACAATGCCATATGAAAGGAGGGTTGAGAGAACCATCCATCTAAATGGCAATACTCCATTAGCAGCTTCACTCTCAGAGAGGGCGAGTGAAAAGGCTTTAGGCAAAACCATGCCAGTACCAAACCTGGGAAGCTTCCAAAAGTGGCTTGTTGAAAATAGAGAAAAAAAAAATGCTTGTGAAACCTTGCTGCTTATATCATTGGTAAGAATTAGTACTTAAAAAGTCACTTACTATATTTGTGTCTGGTGATCACACTGAATCAGAACTGATGCATTGCACTTTTTATGCAGTCTCTCCCATTATAAACAAATTGAGAAATGTGAGGAGGAGTAATTTGATGAAGAGCTTCTTGCACAGGGGAGGGCTGAGGAATGCTGAAGGAATGTGTGGATATTGTGAAGTGGCAGTGGGAAAATAATGAAGGACTCCTCATAGGGGGCTGAGAACCACACAGAGACGTGACCTCCCACTGTTTCCAAGGTCCACGTCGAGGGAGATGCTGCCAGACTGCATGAAGAGCTGCCATAGAACCACATAAAACCCAAAGGGAGTTGAGGTTAGTTGACTGGACCACTTGCATGCATCGAAATTCAGAGAAGACCAGTTTCAGTGTTTTAATTTCTGTTTTGAATCCAAGGTCACTGTCAAGGCCGCTCTCAGGAAAATATTATCCACCAGCGTTGTTATTTTTGAAGCACAGGACGTGGCGCTTATCATAATTTAATGACTGGATGAGGAGGAATGATGAGGAAACAGTTACTGGCATGAGAAGTTGGTGGTAAGAGGTTATCTGAGTCTTTCAATTTTGCCATCGGGTTCCCATGAGCTTATGAGCTTTCACGGCAAGAGGCACATGAGGAGAGTGGTGCATTTATCCTCTATGACATATGACAAATAGAGGAGGTGAAAAATGTATATGAGAACAGCATGCAGGCAAATGAACAGAGTAATTGGATGAAGTTGGTGCAGGACTGAGGAGACGCCACAGCCAGATGTCTACAGTCTGCTGTTGTAGAGAAAGAGATTCAGCTCAGTCCTCTTATTTGATAAGTCTACATAACTATGAAATGTGCTTTCTTTTCTGTCTCAAGGACTGCATAAGCCTCTGCAAATGAACAAATATTAAAACACTGCATTCAGTGGCTATTATTCAGCTTTAAGTAGTGTCTCAATTAGATTTCATGCGCTCCGCTCCGTTGCATCCCACAGTAATTTCTGAAGGAGTAGTTTGTGGCGTTATTGTATTGGATTTCATTATATTCTGAGATGCTGAACAGAAAAAGTGCCAGGATGCCCACAGAGACACACAAAAGCACAACGCAAGAAACCACAAGGGGCATTTCTCATCCATGACAGTGCCTGTTTACAAGAACAACCCCAAGAATTCAAGGATTGGATCACGTTGGCCATCGGTTGTTTTTACTTAATTCCAACGCTTTTCAGTCTTCTTATTTTAAAACCCTATTTGTTTTTATCTCTATCACTTTGTCCTTTCCGCTTTGAATGTACAATCCCTCCCTGCTACTTTTTTACCCAACTCACTTCTCTGTCACTCTCCCCATGTCATCCATCATCGTATTCCCTCCCTCCTTATCTTGCCTCATAAGCTCACCCCTCCTCTCCGTTTCCCTCGCTATTTTTCATTTTCTCTACAATACTATCTGTCTACCCTTTGCACTTAGCATCAACATTCCTCCTTTATCTGTCATCATCTGTCTTTTGCAACTGGGGAGGGCTCCGAGTGTGGAGATATGCAGATCTGCTGTTTGTGGAGGCCGTGTTTGCACAGACAGACACTGGGTAAATGTGATCAAGGGATGATCTAGCACTGCAAAATGTCAAAGGGAAAGGCGAGAAGAGAAGGCTTTTGTTAAAAATAACTCTAAAATGTAAGTTTTATGCATGCGAGGTTGCATGATCATGTGTTCTTATGAGGCGCGAACAGGAAGAGGGAGAAAGAACAGGCAAAGCAGAAGAGCGTGTGTTTACAAGAGAGAAAATAGTAACAAGACGGACGGAAGAAAGGAGGCAATGAACGAGGAAGGAGAAAGAGAAGAGATGGACCCGGTGAGTAATGTGCACACACGCCAGCAGTCTGGCGAATGTGCTGAACTCAGGCTAATGGCTGACATAAAAACCCAGAAAAGAGGCAGAATCGATGCTATCTCTAAGAGGTGGGATGAGACCGGTTTTAGGGAGAGGACGCAATGATCTCCCTCTAAAGGCTGATTACATCTGTTGAAACAGCACACTGATATTTACATAGAAACCCTGCTGAGGCCAAGCAGTGGGCCCTGTACGCTGGCCAATCCTGCTGCGGAGAACCTGGTGTGCGTGTGCGTGTGTGTGTCTTTTATCAGATCTGGCTGTACCATACCCTTTTTGTCATTAATGTCTTCATAAAGCTGTACTCGTGAGTGTGATGGGTGAGAGCACTCTGGTTTTGTGATTTCAATGCCACAGCATGGAAATCCTCCTTTGTACCATTTTCATATGGTTACATAAGCTGACCTGAGATTGTCTGTCTATGTGAGTGTATGAACAGCTCTATGAACACAGGCAAATGCTCTGATGTCAAATTTTCACGAGATACCTGCACAAGTGATTCCTACAGTATATGACTGGAATAAAATATTAACATACAGATGTGCTAGCATCTGCCATCCCTCAAGCAAAATTTCAACCTAATTTAGGGACAAAAGTCTACCTACGTTGTTCATATCTAGATGTGGATTATTTTTATCCAACAGCCAGTTTCCGGGCCTTCAGCATGTCCTGCAGCTGCTTCACAATAAAGGCATTCTAGTGGATTGCATGAAATGTTCAGTTGGCATTAACGGGTGTTTAATAAAGCAGCAGGTTTCATAACTATCCCAATCGCACAGAGAAAGAGAAAACATTCGAAAAACACTAGTTTGACAGCTGTGAATTGGTGCACTCAGCAATTAATCATCCAGTGGTGCATTTGAGTGTTGCAATCCTGATGAGTTTGTGTTCACCTGTACTGAGTATTGTACAGGCTACTGATGATGAGTAAACCTGCATTGTTTAAACATCTCCTGATGCCTTCATAGCACAGAAACAATAATAAATATGCTTAATTGTTCCTCTTGTCCAGAATAGGTTAAATAAGTCGTGCCGTAAATACTGGAAGTTAGTTTGAAGGTGAGGAGACGCGTTTATTTTTAAGATGCTTTTAGAGCCAGTGTTTCCCCTTCAATTACCCTTCTATGTGTTTAGACTGTGATGATTTGTTAGTCACTTGTAAAACACAGTGAAAAAGCAAGGCAGAACCTTGAACCAAGATCGTACGGGTTCTTCTAAGTTGAGGTTGTGGGAAGCTCCAGGTTGCAGGTCTTTAACTTCTCGCAGTAGAAAACAGCTAACAGACATTAGGCTTACAAGACTTAAACAGCGGAGGCTAGTCAGCACCAGAGGGACACAAGCGAAGGAAGAGGAATACTGAGAGCAGTCCGTCTGACAAAGCTAGAGATGCTAGAGATGGCTGGGCTTATCCTCTTTGGCTGAGTGAATATTGCACATACAGGCTTTCTGCGTGTGCAGATGCTCTAAGATGGGTTGTAAAGACTATAAAGCATTTAGAGGGAAAGGGCCTCTGTAATATTAACATGTCCTTCCATCTATCTACTATGGAACTAAGTGTGAGTGTTTTGCCTGAAAGAAGTAGTAAAGCATCTGTAGTATTTCTGTACAGAAGCAGTGTGTTTTTCACTAGAAAAACCTCATCACGCCCTGAAAATGCCCACCACATAATTACTGCATGTGTACTCTAAACTGACAGTTGCTTAGTTGTATGGCCTCTCACCCCGTTCTCCCCCATCTCGTTGCTACCATTCTGCCGCCCCTCTTCTGCTCTCCCTGGTCTCTCGAACTCCCCCCCCCCAGCATCCTGCTCCTCATTAGAAGGCCTTTCATGGTCAGAGCCAATAAAACTTCAATGGGAGGCAGCCTGAGGAAAACAAGGCTGTTCTGTGGCTGTTACTGTGCGTTAATTACATGATCCCCCTACCAGACAGTGGAGGGCCAATCAGTTCCTCCGACAGCACTGCCGACCTCTGGCCACATGTGGGACAAAGTCGGACGCCTAAACTCACATTACACACACACCAACTGCGCATGGACACCAGTCATACACACACAAAACCATATATAATGCTGACAGACATAGTATCACACACACACCACTAGACTTATTAACCTTTGGCCACATCTGCTTCTCTCCAGCAACAAGATAAGTGAAGCAGCAGCATTACATATAATTAGAAAGTGGCTTCTGTCTGCTGTGTGGCACAATAACACAATTCTCCACTTCACCAGAGTAACTGCAATGATGTAGTTCCAGATTTGCCCAAGCACACATGCACAGGCTGCAAATGTGCGAGACACTTGACACTGCAGAAAAGAGGTGTAATTCATGCCTGCTCATTTCGGAGATGTAACAATGGGAAGTGAGCGTAGCCATTTGTTAGTCACTGATATGTGAGATGCTGTCCTCTTTGTTTGGACTCATGCAGCCATGAGGAACAGACTAATTATAGAGCAACGTGCCCTAATGTATTCACAAACAATGTCTGCCTTCGTAAATGGAACGATTGGGAGGCATGTGACTCTCTCTCCTTCGCTCTGCCGTTTTTTTTCTCGTTTTATCCCTTTGCTACTCCCTTGTGTTTGTCTGTCTGTCGTGCGACGGCTGGTTATTTCAGGCGGCGCTGGAGGTTTTCCACATGTCACTGCGATAATGCGCCTTCTTCCGCAAACAATTCTTAAAAAGCATCCCTCACAGGAGCGACACCATCAAACGCCATCTGATTCAATGTCACACACCAAGACGACTAAAAAGGCATTATTTTATATGAGAGAACTGTCTCTTTACTGCTGTAACGCAACTGTGCAGGATATCAGGTCTGCACCACAGAGTCACATCAGCTGAATGTTGTGTGGGTTAATGTCAATACTTTTCTGTTTTTGCCTGAACCTATGACATGTTCACATGTTCGTATAGAGGATGCATGAGCCTGGCACTTGTGAAACCAGTGCAGATACCAAAAGTGTCATCAGCCAGCTCATTACAGTCATTGCATCATAGAAAGAGGGCCCTGGGTCTGAACCAACTTGGACTGAGTGAACTCACGTAGTACCCCCTCCCCCAACATTAGTTATGGACATATTGCTGCCATTGGCCATGACAAGGCACTGGCTGGCCGGGTCTGGAGCAGGGAACCGGGAGTCGCCTGATCCCTTCAGAAGCAATGTGTCATGGTGTATGTGGTGTTGCTGTGTCCTCTCTCCCTCTACCTGTGTCTACCAGGAGGGGCGGGTCCACCACCTTCAATCAGTCCACACACCTGCATCTCATCTCTGCATTAGATCCACAGTTCTTCTACCTCAGGCTGCCAGCTACTCTTTGTCACCTGGCGACCACCTTGTGTCGTGTCGGCTCCTGGGTCCCGTATAACCGTGTAACACAATGAATAAAACGAAACATTTCATGTATGTGTAACGTGTAGCCTGCTTTATAAACATAGGAAGAAAAAGAAATGGCATATAGGAAACAAAGCAGCCAAGGGACAGTATGGGATAGTAAAAATAAAAAAAGAGGTGGACTTCTTGTGCATATATATATATATATATATAAAAGACAACACAAGGATGAACACAACAACATCCCTTGTTCTCTGTGCTCGGTCAGGCCTGAAGTTATTCAGGAACATTTCACGCTTGTGTTACTAACCAACACATACAGACCCTCAGATAATGAAGGCATTCAGCAGCTGACAGGTAAACTGGCAACTCCACTGGGCAGGTAGAGACTTATACTTTAATTGCACCTCGAGGAGCGATGTGGCACATGTACGCAGGTCCTCTCTGCTCGGCGTGTTCACCTGTGGGATGCCTGAGGCCGAGGCCACGCCCACAGTTCACCCGTGGCACCTGGCTGCAGGAGATCAAGGTGTCAGGACGCGCACAGCACGTTCTGCCACTGAGAGCACCGGACGCCACATGCACGCCAAAGGGCAGCTGGTCAGGACTAAACCCACGAATCGGCCCTGTTAGGCAGCGATGTTGTTCTGAAACGTGTCTAAAAATAATATTTAGATGAGACGGGATGAAGGCAGGAGGAGCGCGAAGCCTCGTATAGCCTACTCCTCTCTCTCTCTCTCTCTCTGCACCCCCCCACTCGCCTCTTCAACTCCGCTGTGTGGCAGCGCTGGCATAGCATCGCTCAGAAAACCCCGAGCTGGAAACGAGCTGCTGCAGCCGCCTGCGCGCACCTCTTAACTCCGATCCCCCCCGGGGCCGACAGAGCCGACAGGCTGCAGGCTGCAGGCTGCAGGCAACACGCTGCTGCTTCCTGACACCAAAACAGGAGGCAGGACACAGGAGTCAGGGGATCTTCGCTCATCCTTGGCACAGCGTGAGAAGATAACACTTATTTTTTGTTTTATTTATTTATTTTGTGGGGGGGGGTATCAACGCTCCTGTCCTGTCCTCACCGGCCCGACGTCAGGAGGAGGGAAGAGACGGGACCTCTGCGCGGTGAAGAGTCGCTCCTGTGTGGCGCAGCAGCAGCAGCAGCAGCAGCAGACGCACTGACAGGGCAGGAGGGACAGAGGAAGGTGGAGGATATTTCAGGGCAGGAGGGACAGAGGAAGGTGGAGGATATTTCAGCAGCCCGGTTTGACACGCGGCCACTTTGCTGGAAGCCTCCTGCTGCGTCTCGCGCCCAACACAGTCGCTTCTCCTCCTCTGGTTCGGACCTGCGCTGCACGCAGCAGTCGGCTGGGATGGATTCCTTCATCGTAGCGGCTCTGGCAGTGTGCTCTCTAACGGCACCAGCCGTTGGGGACAAAGGGACCAGCAAATCCCGGAGTTGTTCGGATATCAGGCAGTTTTATAGCGGGAAGGGATTCGCTCTGGGTGGTGTCCCTCAGTCTGAAATATCGGGTAAGTCTGCTGCGGTCATGTTGTTGCGCACGTTGTCTCTGGACCAGATCGGAGCTGTCCGCCTGGGGGG
>JAVQJF010088572.1:0-13058 GCA_036023855.1 Gadopsis marmoratus
CCCCCCCCCCCCCCCCCCCCCCCCCCCCCCCCCCCCCCCCCCCCCCCCCCCCCCCCCCCCCCCCCCCCCCTGCTTTGTTTTTATTCTTATCACAACATCCCTCCATTAATTTATTTCCTGTAATGGAGCAATAGTTTGTGTCTGTCTCTCTCAAACATAATGGAAAGCTCTAACTTTGCCGATTTGAGGGAACTTCCTGTAAAGTGCAGGATTTATTGTTGTTGTTGGCTCCAATGTTTGCAAAAATGAAATCCAATCAGAGCAACTAAAACACCACAAATAGCCCAAATGCTTCATATTGCAGCATCTCTGTATGATGGTTTTGAGTCAAGGGAAAGTTACTAGATCACACTGCTGTGGAGAAAGTTTATTTAACAAAATTTAAATATGAAGTCAATAACTAATTTAGTGTGTTTCATTTAATTAATAAATGTTTCTAAGGATAACAGGATGCTATTATTAATATGTATAAAATTCACTGCCTACTGTTATTATACCATTATGTGATTCTCAGTGGCCTCATTGATTGTTTAATGTATATTGATAAAAGAGAATGTATTGATATCCAAAAGTGCCATATTTATTTCAAATAAAGGATTTAATTTGCCTTGAAATTGTGCTTTTTTCGTCTGATGCTCGTTCATTCCCCATTATTCTTGTCTAAACTATTCATACACAATACAGCGCAAAAACCTTTTGGTTTTAATTTGTAAAGAAGCTTCCATCTTTTTCTTCACAGTAATCCACACGCCTACACATATAGAGGGTTTATATAAAGGCTTAGACAGTATATCCTAATATTGCAGGATTTCATTCTCTCGTCACACAGAGCCTCATTTGCGTTGACGTTCAGTAATTTCTCTGGTATCGAAAAGGATACGGGTCTGTATCACACACCCTGACCATCTGTACATACTGGCAGTGGACGTAAATGTTAGAGGACACCATTGTCAGAAGTCCTTCCTGTTCTCTGGCCTCTGCTGTCATTAAGGATTCACACAGCGTTTAGGTGAATGGGCAGAGGAGGCAGACACTCTGTTCATGGTGGGGGCATCTGTGTTGTTTGCCAACTCATAAAGTCTTCACTGCATTATTCTCTCTGAAGGGAAACAGACTAAACAACTACTGCAGGGTTACATCACATCCATGTGATCACTCATTCTTTGTTTATAGGTTGTCCCTCAAATTATTAAAGAGGGCATATTGCATGGGACACACACACTCTGACCAAAATAACATCACCACTAACTTATCAAATAAATAGTTTGTTAAAAGGTGAAGCGCATGAAATAAGACTGCAGCACAGGATGCCACCCACTGACTGATCGTCGCTCCCCATTTTGCAGGATCTACATCTCAAACACATAAGCTTAAAAATAATTCTTCGCCCTGTTAGCTCCTACTCTCCTACAGCCGGCCTCTGCAGCTGACTCAAATGGATTCCAAGTGAAGTGTAGGTGGTGCTTTGTTTTGCACTCAATGCGCCACAACAGCAGGTTCATGGGTTAGTGTTGTCAGCCTAAGAACATGGAAAATATTAGGAGGAACCATGAAGAAAGAGAATTGATTTGAGACTGAAAACCTGGATCTTATGCTTTAATACAGTGAGTTTATGTGTTGAGCTCCTAGGCTTGATTCATAAAACGCTTCAACCGTAAGAAACCTGCAACCAAACGGCTAAGAATATCTGTAGATGAGGAGCCTCTCTACATTGATCATGCATGTTGTCACAGAAACTGATGTGTGTGGATTTATCGCAGCTCTTATGTGTTAGTGATATTGATATAATTGTAACTATAATAAATGACTCACTCCTCTGGGTATGATTTAGAGGGCTTGGCCAAAAGGCTCTTCTCCTCCTTCCTTGTGTAAAAGATAGCTCAATGATGTGAGGAAACCTGAAGTAACTCATACCTTACCCAAGCTTTGACTATAAAGCTCTGGTCTATATCAAAAAGTATTAGTGCCTCTACCCTTTTCTGATGCTCATATGGATTTCTTTCACGTCATTTTCTATATGAAATTATGAGTGAATAAATTGCATCTTCATTTATCTTTGAAAAGCCCTTCTGTGCTGACTGCGATACTCAGCTCTCAGCACTTTACATAATTATATTAGTCTTCTGCTACACCACAAAATTGATTGCACGGGAAAATGAACCTGGCTTTGCTATAAATTACACCTATGGATCATAAGAAATGTGTTATTTTGTTTAAAATAGTACCTAATATAATTAGAGCTCTAATTCATGGCAAGCTACAAGTGTGCCTATTACAGTAACAGGGTTTGGAATTTAATCTGTCTGCTGTATAAAGAATGATCCTGTGTGGTTTTCATTTGTAATCCCGGACACATTATTTCAGTAAAATAGTCTGTGACTTTTAGATATGAGAGATGGATTGTTAAATGAATAACTGTATTCATAAGTTTCAGTATTCAAGTTAACAATTCATCCATGGAGGGAAGTTTCAACATGTAACTTTGCAACTTTTCCTTCAATGTGGACGGCAGCGCGGTAACTGGATCTGAATTCTTTGGAGGTCTTACCTCTGCTGAGGATGTAAGGTAGATCTCTATCAGTCTGACACACAGGATCTTTACAGGGTGGTCTACTGTAGATAACAGAAATAATATCTTACTAACAGAAAATTCACTGTAGAGAAATGATATCTGAAATATAGAGACTGAATTAATGTGGCATTAAAATTAATAGATATGCACATTTAAAGGATAAGGCTGGTGATATTTTCTATTTTTTATCTTTTTAACAAATCCTATGAAAAGACCAAAACCAACAATGTTAGTATGTCTCACTAAACATTTGCAGATTAATACACATTTGGTGCTCTAGCAAGTATTTACAGCAGCAGGACAGTGAATGTGGGACTGACTCAAAATAAGCTACAGTGCCCTTGTTCATGGTAATGAAGGAACATGTCAGCCAGTGTAACAGTGTGTCTCACTGATGTGGTTTTAATAGTTTTCTGGATGACAACAGCGGTTTATGACGCAGAGGAATAAGATGCATTAGGCACAAAATCAAAACCTGTTAGTAGGTTCAGTTAGTTGTTGGTTTTCTTTTTTTCATGGGATTTTTTAACAAAAAAAATACACAATATCGCTAGACTCATCCTTCAACTGTCAGAACAAAAGGAGCAATTTGACTTTGTTTTGGCTTACCTTAAGCTTATAGTGTGTTGAGCACACATTACCAGTATTCAGTGTGTTGCAGTACACTATTCAGTGTGAAACATGATCTTAAAAGGTTTCCTCGTACCATAATTCATCTTTGGCTCTTGGCTTTTTCAGCAGGCCAGCTGTGATATCTAGATCTAGTAGTTTGACATCTTTTGCGCAGTTTGTGCAATTTGATTCAAATATGTTACAAATGTGAAGTCAGTATCCATATTTTCTTACTCTCTCGTGCCATTAAGACTTCCTAAGAAAGCTCTTCTGAGTTTCAAATTTCGAGTAGTATATATTTGAGAGTGATATAGAGAAGGTAGAAGTTATTTCTATAAAATATATGTATGTCTTTTTCAGATTTGATTATATTACTGTTTAGCTATTTAGTTAATCAAATTTCTTGCTTCAACAAAATGAAGTGTTCCATCATGTAAGAATAACAGCTTCTTCTTAGTGCTGTCCCCTTAACAATCCTCATTGTAAGCTTTATCTCTCAGTGTGCTAAGCCACATTTTAAAACTACCCAAATGCAAAGACACATTTCCTACCTCTATTGTTCTCCTTACCTACAGGCCTCTGCATGACAATCTACAATCCAAGAGCACAGTGGCAGCGTGCAGGGTTAAGTAATTCTGCACCAGTGAGAAAGACATTTGATTTCATTTGTAGCGTGTCTTGCAGCGGGGCGGGGGTGAGCCCACCTTTGGCTGCGGGAGGAGTGAAATAGCACACATATCTAGTGTTGGGAGACACAAAATTGACAATGCATTTATCTTTGAATAATGTAAATGTCCTGAGAATACGGTGGCAGTGGTCCTGGTGTGTCCACTGAGGGTGCAAGGCTGTCAGACACTGAGCTCCCTGGCCCTGCTGCAGCATAATGTGGCCTCCGGCTCCCCTGGAGCATCCCACTGCTCTGCTCTGCCTCAGGCCCACATTCCTGCTTCAGCACACTGCACTAGCTCCCCTCTTAATTTACACTCTGCTAGGAGAGGGACTTCATGCACAAAAGCCTGACAAGAAGAATCCTATCTGCCCTCCCTCTCTAAAGGTGAGGTAGTTTAGAGACCATATATATTGAATCAAGGTGTGGAAGCTGGTGGTATTTTTCCGACACATCCCGTCTGCTCATTTGATCTATGTAATATTTGTATATATAAATTCATTAAGCATAAAATGTAACCTGTGCGATGAGAGTACGCATTTCCAGTGTTTGAATAGCTTCTATTATTTAAAGTAGTTGGCTTAACTTGAATGGTTCTATCTATGAATGGTGTTAGTTATTGTGTCCAAGAAATGTGCAGCTTGGTGACTAAAACACGTATTGTTTAAAATGGATGGTTCCTGGCAGGCTGACAGTGCTGTTCAGTGAGGCAAAGTGCCAGTAAATTGTTTGTCTTCTGCAGTGCTGCCCTATAATTCTTCTGGGAACCAATGGCATTGTGTTTGCCAAAGAAAATAATGATAGATGGGATAAAATCAAACCAGAGGATTTTGGGATGCACTCTGACCACCAGGCATAATCTGAATACATTTGTGTCCCCAGGAACGATGCTGGCAATTGTTTGTGCTTGTCTCTTCCCGCCTCTTGTCTGTCCCAGACAGAATAACTGATTTTATATTGATATTTTTGAGTTTGTGTGCTTGGTAAGTAATAATTCATATCATCACATTTCGGTTTAATGTCCGCATTGAATTAGTAAACCTATACAATCACCTACTGTGACTGCCCTTGACTACTCTTTATAAAGCACAGGCTCGTAATGTCTCCAGTTCTGAGTTAAATGTAAATGTGCAATCTGCCTGTTCAAGTGTCCTGTTGGCCCAACAACAGGAGCACGTCCCCATCTGTTCTCTCTCTGGAGTGCCCAGACAATACATTTCCCCCGCCAGACCTTCCCATTTGCTGGAGCAGAGGTTTCCCAGCCATTGTTAAGGTTACAGGCAGGGTAAATGCCTCCACCATGTGATCACAGTTCTGTGATCAGAACTAGTTGGTCCATATTTGCATCTAGAGCTGGGCTACATTTTTGATGCTGAGTAATATTTAAATGTGCTGTCCATGGCTTCCAGGCCCTTTTGTTGCTGTTGCTGCAGTTCCATAGGACGCAAACAGCGAAAGACGAGCGTGGCTGTCAGTGGAGTGTGATTTGTTGCAAGCCCAGCCTTGCCAACTGTGAGGCACTGAGGTGTGACCACAGCGATGCCTAACATCTCCAGTTGCCTCAGGGCCAGCCAGTCAATTACACAATACAGTCTACCCATGAGCAATGACATGTGCTCAATAATGGGGCAAAGGCAAAGAGGAAACACATCTCAGAACAGTTTACAGATGGCCACACCATTATTAGATTATTTTTGGTCAGATGTTATCATTATGTCATATAGTGCTGTGGTCAGTTGTGAAAATGTATGAATGTGTCTGTGTGAGCATCTGTTTGCAGAAGTAAATATACAACAAATTTAAACAGCAAACATGTTTTGAAGGGAACATTATGCCGACTGGATTATGTTTTCTACGAACACAATGAAGAAATGTTAATTAATTAATTAAAAGGTAATTAACATACCTGGCAAGTCGCAAACATGTTGATCCTGAACGTAGCTGTAAAATGTTCATTGACTGTTCATGTTTAATTTGTTTTCAACCAAAATATCCACGCTCGCATTAAGTACCACATTATTTAACCTTTTTATGGTTATGTTTTGGCACTAGAAGAACTTGGTTAACATTCAAGCGCTTTTGTTGCCTAAACCCAGACATAATTCAGGATGCAAACCCCAGTCATTGGAATCAAAGTCCTGCCCATTGTACACCCACTATCCACCCCAACCATATCCCTGCGACCCTGGTACATAAATGTAGCACCTCATTCACTCAAAAAAACATTCCCTGTGAATATAATCCAGGCAGTGGTAACATCACCACACCGTAATTGGGAAAATTATTTTGCACTATATAAAAGCAATTTCTAGGAGACAGGGTTGGCAGAAAAGATATTGTAAATCAACATTGTATTACCCAGAAAACACAAGTTTGTTAATGTTGTATTTGAATATATTTTCAGCAGCCTACATCAGAAGATGAACATTTTGGCTACTTGTGGACCTCAAATGTTTATGAGGACCATGTGTGGGGAAACTCCAATAGGGTCCTCATTCAAAGGAACCTGCCTCTCCTTTGTGAAACACTTTATCGTGTGGATGCAGATGTGCTTTTTGTTGGAACCTTGCACCTCATCCATTACCCTCGGCATGCCAGAGAGATAGTGGAGAGTGAATCCATTCAAAAGAACCATGACAGAGCCTCTTGCTCAACTGAACTTTCTGTGAACTATAGGCTCAACAACGGGGTCCATGCATCAAAAAAATAAGTAATTTCTCTTTGCTGCTCTGGCCTGTGTTTCAAACAGATTTCTACTATCAACACGTCCGGCAACCTCATGTATCAATCTGATGTTCGTTTGCACACTGTATCTGTCTCCAAAGATTCAGATGAGTAGAGACTAAGAATGAGCTGGGAATTTGGGACTATCATGCCTTATTGAATTAAGACTTTACTGCACAGTCTGTTAAGATATATCCAAAAAATATACATAAAATGGTACACAGTGGTTTCATTGATGTGGATAAGATTGTAAAAAGAGCTGTGCATTAATATTATATTCAAAAACGGAAGCTAAAATCTTTACTAGGATTATTGTTGTTTATCGTGTTATCTCACAGCTTGCATTCAGTGGTTTATTTTTCTGATTAGATAACTGATTGTTGCACATTTCATTAGCATCTCGTCGTCATAATGGAAATACATGACATGGGTTTTTTTCACAATTTTTGTTAACACAAAAGCTTTTATGTTGATTGTCCTTAAGTGATGTTTCACAGTAGAAATTGTGATGTTTTTTCTTTATTACAAACTACTCATGTGAAAGACAGCCAAAGGAAACTGGAGAAACATTCGGAGTACAAACAAAAAGGCTTTTTTGCCTGCTCAGTAAGGGTACTGAAACTCTGGTGGTATTGACATAGACCTTAGCTTGCTATATGAAAAGTCCGTGGACACAATTTAATTTCTGTCAGCAGTCAGGCTCCACAGCAACAATGGATTTCTTTTATGCCCTAGCCTCTGACTCTCACCGACCATCAGTGTGAGCTGGAAACACAGTTTCTGCCCAAACCCTTCTTCCCCTCCACCCACTGCCTCTGCCCTCAAGGTGCATTTCATCCACATAGAAAATGAAGTTATATCTGAACTTCGACCAATAGTCTTGATAGCCCAGGGGAAAGCACTGTAAGGAGCTCGCCTTTGTATGACCAGGCAGCGCAGACCGCACAGGGCTGCACGAATCCATCAATCTCCTTCTGTTCTACAGTGCCACTAATGATTGCATACATAACATAACCATCTTCTATATTTGAAAAGTTTTGCTCATATGAAATATGCTGTTTCTTTAAAAGAAAATGGTAGAAATTATGTTGAACTACATTCTTCCAAGATTGATTTCGTACTAGGTTGCTTTATTTATTGCTCTAAATGCTTCTAGCTGTGATATCTTGTACAAATCATGAGTATGCCACATGGTGTTACATCCTCAGACCTCTTGTACTGAAGCAGCATGTTGAGGGCTGGATTATGTCCAAAAGCCCACTCATGAAAAATGTGTTGCTGACAACCTGGGTGCAGTAACTCTTGAAAATGTGACTTGTTTCCAATCCTAATGGTATGTAGCAGAGCAGTGTGTTCATGGCTCTGTTGCATATGGTGACTGACAGCTCTCTAGTCAGGTCTGACTGACAGGAAAATAAATGACGCGATTTTCTTCTTGGGAAGTGCTGACATTAGACTTCTTTAGTGAAGAGTTGGAGGAATGTGATTTTCTACTAATGTGACTCCTGTTCTGAGCTTTTTCCTCGTAGTGAATCTGTGCACAGAGCAACGACACATAATATTTTGTCTCATTGAGCATAACTATATCACGGCCCATGTATTCAGAATCTGACCTGCCTAAAACTCCCGGAGAGGCCAACTGAGTGTGTTTCTGACTTCTTACACAGTATGTGAAGTCAGTGAAATAAAGCCCCATCAGCAAAAAGAGATGCAAAAACATGATCAACAACTTAATTAGTGTCTCTTATTTAAAGCTGCTATTATGAATATTTGTATATGAACAATGGATTAAATGAGTACGTGTGATCTGACAAGAATCGCTCATCTTGATGAACCCACAGGGAATTATCACTTAACTCTGCAACTTCTGAACGTCTGTAGGCTCATTGTTTTGGTTTGGCTGTTTTGGTTCTCTCTCACGGCTCTTATCAGTGTCAGGTAGCTGTTTTCAGCAGAAAAGCTCTGATAACTGTATGCTACCCTCCCAGCCAAGCGACAGAAATCAAGTTAGTGACTAGCTGCTGAACGTTGTGAACACAACAACAGCAGCCAAAGAGACAGATATTTCTTTCAGAAGATGGTGGAGAGCCAAACAGAGTTAAAAGGAGAGTGAATATTGGACTTATATTTATCAGGTGGCCAGAAACACAAATAAACAATCTGCCCTGTGTGTAAAATAGGCACAGATAGCGCTGGTGAAATGTTGTGTTGTCAGGTCTAGGGGATTGAATTACCAGTAAGTGTTTTGCCTGTATCTGCTACTAACAGGCAGCAACACATACTGAATACCATGACAGCCAAAAAGAGAAGGATGCAGGCCTTAGCTGAACCCTGGCTCCACTCTTTGCACTCACCATGCACTGAGTTCAGCTTTGGTTTCAGTTGACTGTGGTAACAAATAGATCCAGAAAAAGACTAAATCAAAATATTTCGGGAATGAGGGTCATCACTCATTGTCCATCACGATCTCAACAAAGGTTTCTCCTTGCAATCTTCCCATGTGTCCATATCTCTACTCTCCTCCTGTTGCCCGCCCTCTGACAGGCTCATATTAAATACGACCCTCCCTGTTGAAGCTTGGCGACCAATCAAACATGACAAATGACAACGTGTGACTGTGACAATATCAACATCAACTTAAACTGTGATAATATGTCAGTGTTGTGTTTCAGCTGGTTTCTGCTGGCCCAAAATGCCCCAAGAAAAATTCAAATAGTTGCACATTTAACTACATACATGACACCACAAGCCTGTCACAGTTACAGGTATGTCATGCCATTCAAGCCAATGATGGTCAATATAAAGGCATGACTACAGAAACTACACTACGAACTGGGAACAGAAACATAGGGTGCCGTTTTACTGTGGCACTGTGAAATCTCATTAATGACATGTTGCTAACCTTTTCTCATTACAGTCATCCTGCTATAAATAACAACATCTGCCAGTTGGCTGCTGCCTCACACAATAATGATCACAACCCACCCCTCGCTTTGCTGTTTTAGATTGAGGTGTATTTATGTGTAACTCACAACAAATGTTTTGCCATCTATTCCCAGCTTCTCTCAGTGTCTCCTCTCTCCATCCTCAGCGGTCGTGTCCGGCTGGTTGTCACGTGACGTCGGAGAGCCACCTAAGAGATGGTTTGCCCTCTCAGATCATTTGTCTTAATAAAAATGTAATGAAATGCGGCCCTCTTTACTATTGTGTCTTGCAGCTTATAAATGAAACATTGCACTTTGTAGCATTACTCACACAGCGCTCCATACATTGTTTATTTGAGCTCGCTGCAACCAATAGTAAAGCAAGAACAACAGTATATGGACTCAAGCCGTACCTTTAAAAATACAGCTGGACACATTTAAGGAGGTTTTCATAGTCAAGGGAGTGCGGCTGCATTGTGGAAGTAATGAATTATGTATTTTGTTTCCTGTTGCCTCAAATGTGCAGCTGAGAGTCAAAGCCCTCTTGTAAAATATGTGTGTAGAATGTAGCCTGGAACCAACGGATGCAGACTAACTTCATTGCCTGCTGTTTTATAGTGAGCCGAAATCTGACCTCATGTCTAGGTGAGCCACTGTTCCACCAGCTAGTATGGTGCTGTTTGCTCACTGATTCAATAATTCGTTCACAGGAGGAATGTGTGTTCAAGACAGCAAATACACCTCTGATTTGGGTTGCTAACATCTAGCTGCAGTGATTCAATAACATTGGTCTGAACACACCTTAGGAGTTAGCTTAACCCTTTGCAACCAGAAAATGTAAGGTCTGTTGCTATGGATACCAGCAGTTTAAGTGATAGGATTCTGGGGATTTCTTTTGGTGCCAAACTGCATGAATTGCTTAATTAATGTGTGGAACATGTCAATATCCCAAGAAGGAAACTTCCCTGTTAGCTCAGAGTGCATGCATAGATCTTAGCACCCAGTGATCTGGTCAGAGTCCTGGATTATAATAAGGTGGGAGATGATTTTGCACAGAAATAGGTGATAAAGAAACTCCTTTTTTAAAATGAATGCAGCTTACACTGTCCATGTTTGTGGTTGTTTAATAAACATTGCAAAAGTTTATCAAGCTGTGTGATCAATGCTTTGGTGATCCGTTTGACATGAGATTAATAGTTTCAGTGTGTTGCTCGGTGACAGCTGATAGAGGTGGCAGATTTATGGCTATGGATTGGAAAATGCATCACGTTGTTACGCTTGTAATATTTCAGAGAAAAATTACAAACAGGTGTGCAGAGTCTCTTATCATGATTCTGTGTAGCTGATAAATAAAATGTTTAACATCCTGCATTGACACAGTTTGTTATGAGTGAAGCTTTGCCGCTAAATACGGCAGTAATCCGTTTTTTGACATAAGGCATATGCATCTAGGTTTTCTAACGTCTGGTACATTTTGATGGTAAACAGCAGGATTCTCCTACATGCCAACATCACTTATATATGATAACATTACATGTGTGAGAAGGGCTGCTGCACTTGCCCAGTGATAGTCTGGGACATGCACAGTTCATTTCTAACTACCTGTAGAGCTAATGCTTTCAAAGAGCCTATTCAGTTATTGTACATGACACTAAAACCATAACTTATCACAGTTATGGTTTTATGCTTTTTTTCAGCCCTTCTGAGAGCTTTACATGAGTGTGTATGTGGTGGGTGGAGCTAAGCTAGAGTGCGTGATGTCACAGCCAGAGTGAGAGGCTCCTGTGAAACGGCCTCAAATCTTTCTGCCAAAACTGCTCTCACGTCCCCGATTTTCACTCCACAGAGATCATTTTGCCATCAGTTTGTAGATAAATATGTTTAGTTTCATGACATCCGGCCATATCAATCATAGGACATATAGCCTTAATTGATCAGAAACTCCAGCGACTTCCCCCATAAGGACCCATTCAAAATTGAAAAAGAAAATCTCTACTTTTCTCTTTCCTCTCAAAATTTCTAACTCGCCCTCAAATCCACATTTTTAACACTACAGACATGAAACCTACGCTGAGGCGTTGCCAATCTTTCCAGCGGTACCCTTGCTGTGGAGATTGGACTCACGGTTCTTGACCTAGAATCACTTGTTTGAGAGGAAGAGTTTGGCTGAATGTCTGTTTTCTAGCTGCAGTCTCCCCCTTAGTGCCTGATTATGCACAGTTGCAGCTAATTAAGCTCATTCACAGTAACACACACACACAGAGGCTGTGGCTCAGCAGGTAGAGCTGCTGACCTGTAACCCAGGGGTTGTGGGTTTGAATCCAGCTCTTCCCACAAACATTTTACACTTATTCAACATACTAATTATACCATTTGAAACTTTTACAACTCACATCTAGTCATTCAAACCATACCACATTGCTCTTACATTATGACTTTTGTTCAACTTTTAAAACACATTCATCCTTTACATCCTTCATGCTGTTCCCACTTCTAAACACATTCAAGAGCTGAAATACACAATGTTACAGAAACTGTGATATTTTAATTGTGGAAAAAATAAGCATCACATTTTTGATGTTTTTAGTATGTTGTGTTTTTGATGTTTTTAGTTTTTGACCTTGTTGTTTTGTATTTGACCTTGTTTTGTATTTGAGTTGGTTGTTTTTGATGTTTGTAGTATTTGACCTTGTTGTTTTGTATTTAACCTTGTTTTGACACACATCTTCTTCACACCCCCGAGTGAAGTACCTCTGACCCTCTGAACATTGTACCACAGTTTGCTTGATTCCAACCTGTGACTGAGTCACAAACCTGCTCCTACCTTGTATGCTTCCGTCGGGATTCAAACCCACATTGCCGGATGTCCAACCGGCATCTTTACCACTGAACCATCTTAAGCGCTGATCGACACAAAGAGAAATGATGATCAGAGAGTTCAGCTCCGTCATCTGCAGAGAACATTTACACTGAAGCCTGAGATCAGATTTCTCCATATTAGACAATTATGTTTCTATTTTATTTCCATTTTTTATTCTTTTTTCCACAATTTATACTTTAAATATGGTGCTTTCTTTAACAAATCAATATTAAGCTTTTTGCAAATTTTTAGTGCCCTTAGGAATGAATAATCCTGTTCCAACTCGTGCAAAATCTGCCTAAAATGACTAAAACGCCTATCCAAGGCATACCCAAAGTAAGTTGAATGGTGTCCTTGAACCATTTGGAGTACGTGCATGACCTTGGTGTCTTTTGGAAGTTAACACTCTGAATTTCTTCCCCCAACAGTCAGTTGGAAGAAGTACTACTGGAACTGGGTGACATCATTTTGAACACACTGAAATAAAAGGTTTCTACATTTGCCTGAATATTTACTTCTAAATATATATCTGCAGGTGATACAGGTGGGACTTATGAACTGGAAAACACAATGAGACTTTAGCTTGAAGCCTTACCTACTCCCAGTTCAAATGTTATGACAATACCACAAAAAATTTATCTTTTACACATATTTTTATGAGGGTATGTATAGGCACTTCCATTACTGGACAGTTGGAGA
>JAVQJF010088597.1:0-17818 GCA_036023855.1 Gadopsis marmoratus
TCATGAAAATTAGTATGATTTTTCAAATGTATTTTCACACTGAGACAATGATCTTGATACAAACAATACAGTGTAGTTAACTGTAAATTAACAAAGCTGTCCAATCCTGAGCCTGTGTAGCTGTCACGTGTAAAATGAACTGAAGACCCAGTCGACCGGGTCTATCGTTCATTTCTGTCCAATCCTGAGCCTGTATAGCTGTCACATGAGAACAACGAAAGTCAGGCCTATGCGCGTCAAATGAACTACTTACTCTCTGAGAGGACTCGTTCCTACTAGTTCGTTTCAAAAGAGTAGTTCCGTGAACGATTTAGTCGTGAACGACACATCACTACTATGAACAGTCTAAAGCTAACTGCGTGTGTGTGTTGTATTCGAGTACTGAATGAATGAATGAAATGAAGAATTATCAGGTTCACAACAGCGCTGCTGCTTGCTGGTGTTTGAACTTTGATTCCTTTGTGTTAAAAACCTACAATTGTGGAGAAAGAACATGGAGAAGTATTATAGTTCTTTCTTTGTCAGTGGTGTAAAATTCCACATTCAGTGACATTGTCGCTGGTGCAGCTACTGCTTTAAACCTACAATTGTGGAGAAAGAAAATTGTAAAGAGCAGGGAGAAATACTATAATCCACACACTAACATTCTTTTCCCTTTTCTCTAAACCTATGCTGCTATTTATTAGACCCTCTGTTTCTCTCAGCACTTTGTGTCAAGTCATTCATGCAGTCAGATATTACAATCCGCAGTGGTATTAGTCTGCTTTAATGCCACCCCACTAAACATTGTGTTCACCTGCTGCAGTTGTCATGTAGCCATGTGGAGATCAGCAATCTGATCATCAATCACAGACTGAGAGGACGAGAGACCATGTTTTATTCTGTCTCACCAATCTGACACACACACACACACAGAGCTCTGGCTGAGCTGCTCAGATGGAGGTTAATTCTTCTGGTTTTTAACTCTTTTTAAACAAACATCAGGTTAAAGAGAGAGAAGGAGCAGAGCTCCTCTGCTGTAGAGGAACCGGCCTGATGTCGTCCGTCACGTGATGCAGCACAGATGTCCGTGAGCCACCAATAATGTCCCTTATATGAACAATCATTCATAAAACGCATGAAACGTGCGGCTCGTCGACACGAACAAATGCTTTTCAAATTTACACCAAGTGATTTAAAAAAGTCACAATTTAAAATTTAGATGCCGCTCACTAATAGGTGGCGCTATGGTGAGCTATTTTTAGAACAGGCCCGCGGGCGACTCATGTGGGCGACCTGGTGCCCATGGGCACCACGTTGGTGACCCCTGCAGTAGGCAGTGCAGGTATATAATATACAGTGCAGGTGTACGTATATGTAATGCTAATAGTAGGACATTATAGAATAAACGGCTGAAGGTATATGACAACTGTACACACTATACAGTATAGAAGGATAATTATCTATAGGTTAGATACATACAGTATACAGTAGGATAAAACAGCTGGGTATGTAGGATATACGGTATAGTACAAGTAAGTGAGAATATGCAGTAGTTTGGAAGTATTGAGTAAGTGTGAGGCAGACAGCCCTAGTGTAGGTGTTCAGTGGTTGGAGGTAGGTGTGGGACAGTCCAGGGTGGAGGGGAATGGATGGGAGTGTGTGTGTGTGAGCCCTTTGGTCTTCTTGGTGTTGAGCCAGGTTGTTGTCAGCGTGCCACACCGCCAGGTGCTGGACCTCCTCCGACTCATCGCTGCTGTTAATGATTCCAACCACTGTTGTGTTGTCCGCAGCTGCTTGGGCCCCGTGACGGGTTGAAGATGGCAGTCAGGACCTCAGTCAGCTGCCCAGCACAGGCGCTGAGCATGCGTCTGAGGATGCCACCCGGGCCAGCAGCCTTGCATGCATTAATCCTGCTCCCTGCAGCACACGTCAGTGAGGGGGAGCGTGAGGGGCTGGTGGCCTGCATGGAGCGCAGCCTCGATGGCCTCCTGGCTGTCGCTGTCAAAGTGTGCATAAACCCTGTTCATCAGGGCCCGAGATGTCTGTAGATTGATAAGTGGTGTATACCTGGGGAGTAGGAGTATGTTTTACAGTGTGCATTTTGTCATCATAATTGCATATAGTATGATTTTCTGTCTATTCTGTACACACATCTATTGCAGGTCCCATGATGCACTGAGCTCCTCTCCCTCTCCATCTGTACGCACTCTTATCCTATTAATGCTTGTTACTAACTCGACTGCTTCCCTTTATCTCCTCTCTCTCTCTCCTTCTGCTTCTGTCTGCAGGTATTTCTGCCTGATCTGTGGAGTCTGGATCTATAATGCTGTGCTTATTTACTGTAGAAATACGCCTTGATTTGATCCATCCGAACTATTGAGATCAGTCACAACCCGACTGACAAAAGAGAAGAAGATGCAGGCAAATAATGGGTCATTTATTTAAATAAGGTATAATACTAATGATCAGATCGCATCGTATCAGTGGTGAGGGTGCAAGTGTGCATGAGTGCAGTGTGAGGAAAAGATGTTAGATGGCTGAAAATAAAACCGCAATGATGGGATATCCTCTCGGCCAGAAAGGCAGGGGTTTATAGTGTGAGAGCACCAGACTCAGGTATAGGTGTGGTGGTAACAACTAACACAAATATACTCTATGCAACAGTTCACACCAGTTCAGTACCAGTTATTCTTTAACCATTGGCCATTTTTAGGGAGTAGTGTGGCACTAGAGGCAGCATCAGCTGCTCAGTCCACCACGTTGCTCCAAACAGTGTACAGTTAGTTAAGGCCCCCGAAGGAATAATCTTTTTATTTAGTGCCACTAGCAGGTGAAAAACTTGAAACATAGTGAAATTCAAATCAACATCAAGACATTTGTGTCCAATACTTTGTCTTATGACCATACCTGCAAAACTAACGACATTGCTTTTATTTAGTGCTAGTTAGCAAATGCTAGCATGCTAAACTAACATGGTCAACATTAAACCTGTTAAACAAACATGTCAGTATTGTTGGAACGTTGACATTAGCATTTAACTTTTCTGTGTTACTGCTCACCTCAAAATCCAGGTGCTTCTACTTCCAGGAAAATATTCCAGTGAGTACTTCCACACCAGTATATCACCATCACAAATACATAATAACCCTCCAACTGCAAACTCGGCCCATCGATCATTTATAACCTGCGGCACCGAACCTTTCAGAGTGACAAAGTGGCAACACGGAACTCGCAGTGAAAACTTTCCTTTAACACCTGGCTTCTTTTCTTTTCTTTGACAATCAATCATTTTAGCACTCACTCTGTGTTATTTGCAACCCAAACATCCCAAAACCATCCACTGAAAGAAGTGGCTTTGTGAAATTAGGTTTTTAATAAAGCGTTTAAGATTTGAATGGGAAATTAATAAGCGATTCAACGTGCATGTGGTCTGTCCTCCCTTTAAATGGGCTGAGTGAAGATTGTTTTGGGTGCTCAGTTGAAATAAGTGCGTGTTTAATCAAACAAATCACAGGTCAGGCAGGTCTCTTTTTAAAGTTTGGCTCCATCAGCAACTCATTTAAACTTTCCCGAAATTCACCAGAGTGGCTCTTTAACTTTGAAGTGTCTTCTAAGTGGAGTTTAAGAGTCCGCGCAGCATCACAGTTCTTATGGCTAAACAGCACTCTGGGGCTGCAAATGATCTGTCAACTGCAACTCTTTCTTTCCGTGGATGGCCAGCATCTTGCGTGGCAGCCCGCTGCCATCACGGCTGAACGAGTGGCAAAAACCTCGTCAGATACTTTGGTTAGAAGCGCTATATATAAACTGCAGCCATCATTTTAAGTGCACAACAATGTGCTAACATTTCATCCTCAAGCCCTGTAAGGGCCATCTTGCTTTGGGGGGGGGGGGGGGAGGTGTCAATCCTGCTCATGGGACGCCCAGTAAGTACCTCATAAGGAGAGCGTGCTGTGGTTTTGTGTTCCAGTCATGAGCTTTGTTTTAGAGTCTGATTTGCTCGTTCAGCTGCACGTCTGCTGGCTGGATGGACGGCACCATGTGTAGGAGGGCATTGAAGCTTCCACAGTTTAGGTCACCAAGGGGAGTAAAGGATACATTCTTTGTGGGCATAATGTTTCTGCTGCAAATAATCAAAATGAGAGCCTTAACTTCAATTTAGCAAGATTTCAGGAAATGTCATTTTAACCCTTTTCAAACAATAACTTTTTATTCAATGTCCTTGGTAGAGTACAGCAGGGCTCCCTGGTTTTTAACCAATTTCCATACTTCAGGAAGCAGAGGGCTGAGTGAGGATGGGAGGATTTTACTCAGAATTGTGGAAGGAGAGTCAGACTTAATGCTGTCAGGAGATGAGCTGTAGGAGGGCCAGACAGAAGAGCAGGAAGGTGAAAGCTCAGGAGGTCATGTCAGCTTTTCAGGAGCCAGAGCAGGAACAAAGTGATGATGCCCACATCCATTATGGATAAGAAGCATCAAGCAAGGGCTCTGAAGTTTATTGGTATTACAGTGTCCAGAAAGGGAACCGAGAGCCTCTTTGTAATTGAATCCACACACACACTTCGCTAAAAGTGCATTAGCGTAAGCCCAAGATGCACTGAACCTTGAACATCCTCAGCAAATGTTTTGCACACTGCACTAAATGTATCGCTCTCCATAATCATATCACTGTACAGTTTGTTTTCTGTTTAAATTTGATCTTATTTTTACTCATTTTATATTTCTTCAGATTTGAATGCACCTTGTATGTGAAAACCTGCTTGGCAATATATCTGATTCTGATAAAACTTATACCTCCTCCTCCTTCTTCAGTTTTACTTATCTACAAAGTCTTACATAATCTAGCATAATTTTATGTCCCAACAAGAACACTCAGATCTTGCCTTTTCCAATAACGAACGAGATTCCGGCATGCTAACTAGTTGCGTGTGTGTGTGTGTGTGTGAGAGAGAGAGAGAGAGAGAGAGAATGAATTAGATTACTGTTAGAACGGTTCCCAAAACCCTCTAACTGTTGAAAGGTGCTGCATAAGTAAAAGTCCATTTCTTTTACAGGTATCACAACAAATCTGGTGCAGCCAGCTGCTTTCTGATTTCACGGCCCTAAACTGTGGAACAGCCTCTCCTGTGGATCTTAGAACAGCAAACTCCCTTCGAACCTTTCACAATAAATTGAAAACATATCTTTAATTTGGGTTAACGTTCCTGGTGTCTTGTCAATGTTTTATGATCACTGTTTACCAGTTTATTCCCTCCCTTGCTGATTTTTATTTATTTGATTTTACTTACTAAACTCATTGTTTCCCTGCATCTCATCTTGTTCTGTTAAGCACTTTGGACTACATCCTTGCATGAACTATACAAATAAAGTTCTTTTTATTTTTAATTTTAATTAAAGGAACACTTCGAAAACACATCAGATCTCGATGGGAAAAATAAATCCTGCTGATATCTATACTGATATGGACTGGGTAGTGTGTTAGAAACGAAAAGATGTCGCATCATTTGGAAATGAAAGTTATCAACCTACAGAGGCTGAATTCAAAGTGAAACATGATGCAGCAGTTAGTCCATTTAGCTGAAATGTAATTGCAGCAACTCAACATGGTCCTCAGTAGTTTGTATGGCCTCCACCTGCTTGATGTTGCCTGACAACGTCGGGGCTCCTAATGAGACAACGGATGGTGTCCTGGGGTATCTCCTCCCAGACCTGGACCAGGGCATCACTGAGCTCCTGGACAGTCTGAGGTGCAACCTGGCGGCGTCGGATGGACCGAAACATAATGTCCCAGACGTTCTATTGGATTTAGGTCAGGCGAGCGTGGGGGGGCCAGTCAATGGTATCAATTCCTTCATCCTCCAGGAACTGCCTGCATACTCTCGCCACACGAGGCGGGAGTATGCGGGAGTATGCGAGAGTATGCGCCAGTGGTGGACCTGCCAATTCTGGTGTTCTATGGTAAATGCCAATCGAGCTCCACGGTGCCGGGCAGTGAGCACACCAGAGGACGTCGGGCCCTCAGACCTCCCTCATGAAGTCTGTTTCTGATTGTTTGGTCAGAGACATTCACACCAGTGGCCTGCTGGAGGTCATGTTGTAGGGTCCTCATCCTTTCAACAAAGTGGGGGGGGGGGCACACAAAATACATCATCACTGTCATTCTAGAGCTCAAACTGGTCCTTGCAAAGACAGAAGTACAACAGAACACACGTCCAATGAGCAGGCTGACCTTTGCGCTGGTCGCTGAGCGCTGAGCCCATCCGGCCTCCCTCAGCTCTCATGTCACAGCCAATTACAGCTGCTTCCTGCTCGGCTGACAGGAGTCGGGCTGCCGATCACACCCAATCAGTGTCAAACAGGAGCCGAGCGACGGCAGCTGTTACCATGGCAGCCGAACGCCACATCAAGACCACCAGAGACACCACCGACTGTATCTGCAGACACACTGTACCACACACACACACACACACTCCTTATGATTGACAGCTCTGAGCGGGCTCCGTCTGTCGGAGCAGCAGGAGAGAATAAAAAGGTATTTAATTTCGTCAGGCTTTAAGGCTGTGAACTGTTACCACGAGCTGTCACGTGCGCCTCATCACCTTCCCAGAGGGCGTCCAAAGCTCCACGATGCCTGGAACCAGTGTGCGAAATACAGGGGGGGTCTCAGAGGGTAAATGAAGCTAATCATTTACTATTGATCTGAATTGTAAAATGTATGTTCATGTGTATTGAAAGGTGAGGAGCAGCACAGGAAGTGCGACTGATGACAGTGAACAGGCAGCTGCTGCCATGGTTACCGCTGCCGGTTGTAATTCTGACAAACTATACAGTTAATATAAGATCAATGATACATTCTGATCCCCGCAGCTCTGCTGCACATTTGAAAAAACAAACTTTTATTTATCCAACGGAACTCTGTCTGTCTGTCTGTCTGTCTCTCAAATATTCTTCTTTCTCCAACAATTAAAATATCACAGTTTAGCTTTCAACTTATCTGAATTTCTGCTTTTCAGCACTGACATGCATTTTCTCCAGGAAATGTAATTTTTCTACTGTAATTAATTGTTGAAGAAAGAAGAATATTTGAAGCGTAAATTGTGGAAAAAAGAAGAGGAAACAAAATTTTGATGTTTGTTTTTGATGTTTTTAGTTTTAGACCTTGTTGTTTTGTATTTGACCGTGTAGTTTTGTGTTTGTTGTATTTGACCGTGTAGGTTTGTGTTTGTTGTATTTGACCTTGTAGTTTTGTGTTTGTTGTATTTGACCTTGTTGTATTTGACCGTGTAGTTTTGTGTTTGACCTTGTAGTTGTTGTTGTCACACACCTCCTTTATACAGTGAAGTACCTCTGAACCTCTGAACCACCGCTTGTTTGATTCCAACCTGTGACTTAGTCACAACCCTGCTGCCTCCTACCTTGTTGCCTCCGTCGGGATTCGAACCCAAGTCCATCCCACGTCGCCGGAACTCAAACCGGGGACTTTGCCTCTGAACCATCTTCAGCGCTGATTGACACAAAGAGAAACGGAGATCAGAGAGTTCAGCTCCGTCACCTGCAGACAACAGTTACACTTCTCTCTCTGTCTCTTTCTGCAGAAATGGAACAATGTTGTGCTATTTAAGGACAATTATGTTTCTATCTTAATTCTAGTTTTTTTCTTTTTTCCACAATTTACACTTCAAAAATGGTTCTTTCCTCAACAATTAAAATATCACAGTTTAGCTTTCAACTTATCTGCATTTCATCTCTTATCTTGTTTAGGTGAAACAATTAATTTCACATTTCAGCTTTATAATGCCGCCATCAACTGTTGATGATATAAATGAGGAAAATAACATTTATATTACTTGTATATACTTGTTTTTTTTCTTCACTTCACTGTCTCGCATCTATCTATATAGAAATATATGAATAAATAAATAAAAGTAAATATATGAATAAATGAATATATCCGACGTTTTGTTGTTGCTGTTTTGACTTTTGAATATAGTTTCCAGCACTAGTACTGCTCCTTCCTCTTCTTCGTCTTCGTCTTTTTGTTCCTCGACATGAGAACCCATCACCTTCCTCATGACGTCACAGCCGGCGAGGTCTCCATGGTAACAGGCTGGAGGAGCTACGGCTGCATCCGGTGAAACAAACCGCAGAAACAATTAGAGCTGTAACCGCCCCTGACGCTCCACGCAGTTCTGAAGACTAGAAATACTTTAGCATTATATAATATATGTACATCATTGTTTTGACATACTTTGGGGTCTAAATGACCAACAGGCACAAACTGTTTTGGGATTGGTCCAGTAGCTACGGAGTCATAGGAGTGTCATTAAAAACAATTAATAAATCTGTAAAAGAGTCAAAAAATAAATGTGGAAATATAAAGACAAAGAATAATTATAAGCTTTTTACATTCATATATACAGTATGTATTCATGTATTTTTTTAAATATAACTTCACAATTCACAGTTTTCTGTACATTTAAAACATATTTATTTCTTTTAATATAATGTAATTAATTTATTTGTGTCTCTTTTATTTACCTTGTTCCATATTGGCTTTGCTTTTGCCAAGCTGTCAATCAACTGGTTTTGGGAGGGCCTTCCTGTCCAGGCTGAGTGGTCGATCCAACAGGAAGTAGACGTTACGTGGAGTTACTTACACAAGAGTTACGTGAACGAAGGCAGCAGTTTGAATCGGGAAAAGAAGGAAAGGATTTGCTTCCTGTATTTGTGCGCCGGCCATCATTTATCTGTTTCTGTTCCTGCTAGAACAATTCTAACTCTTTTTGTACCTAAGAGACATTCTTCTTATCACTCGTCCAGCCGACTCTGACTCACATGTGACTCCAGACGGTTAAACACCTGGAAGAGAAAAGTCATAAACAATTTTGCTTCAAACATTTGACACCTTTGCTTCTTTATTTTCCGTACAAGAGACGCCCAGTCACGTCCGTGTGTTGGGTAAAGAGGAAGTTAGCCTAGCTTAGCATAAAGACTGGAAATGGGGAAACAGCTAGCTAGTTACCCGTTTGAATGCAGGACTTTTACTTGTAAAACTGTGGTTTTGCTACTTTTACTTGATCTCAGTACTTCTTCCACCGCTGATGTTATTTCTGCGTGTGTGTCACAGAGATTTATTGCAGCCTCAGAGTGAAGACTTTATTTCACTGTGACGTGTCATAGAAAGACCTTGTCCTGTAGTCCTGCAGGACTCTGCAGAGCACGTCATGAAAGCAGCACAGGAGCCCCCGGAGGGCAGCTGTCAGAATGATGACCCGTGTTACAGTAGAAACCGATCTGGATCGGATGGATCTGGTTCACACCTCACACTGTGATGTTCCCCAGGTGCACACAGGTTTCCTGTTTCTCTCCAGAATGCAGACACACGCATCACTTCGTGGTTCAGCAGAGGATAAGTTGTCATGGTGACACCTGCACCGGGTGTCACTTTGAGGTCGTCCTCAAAGCTCTGCATGTTACATGAAGAGGGAACCTAATGCCACACTGTGGGAATACTGCACTACAGTCCTGCATTCAACACCTGACTGAAGTAAAAGTATGTACATATGGTATCCAAGTAAAAGTGCTCATAGTGCAGTAAAAATGTTTCCTATTATATCTGATGTTTCATGTGACATGAAAAGTAGAATTTATGCCTCTGAGATCTGGTGAAGTACAAGTATAAAGTAGCATAAAATGGAAATACGCCATTAAATAAATGTACTTAGTACGCTGTAAAAACACCCTGTTACTGCATTCAAAATATACTTAAAGTACCAAAAGTAAAGTAAAAGTACTCATTGTTTGTGGAGTTCATACAATAATAGATGTAATTATGCGACTTTGTAAATCGTTGCTCATTATTCGGCTCGTGGATGTGCAGAGAGGACGGGATCTGAATGTCTTTGAACCCAGCAGGGAAACTAGGAAAGGTCAGCGGGAGGAAAGTGAGCTTAATGTCACCTAACAGGGGCCCCAGGGGATTCTGGGAGTGTGAGTTTTGTTCAGAAGGCCTGCTGGTGTCTGCGAACACAGAGAGGAATATTTTTAATGTTACTGTAATATTATCTGTCTCCCATAGCGGGAACATTTACTGATCTTTAAGTCGAGTTTCTTTTATAATATAAAGAATCTTGTAGCCGTCTGGTTTTAAACAAACATGTTTGTAAGAGACAAAAGTAATGTGACCGACAACAACAGCAACGCAAATAAACAGCAGATACAAAGAGAAGAGAACACAACAAAGTTTTCCACCCAATAACCAGCATCACAACCGGACATCAGCTGACAGGAAACACCAGATCTAACCAAGACAGACGGAGCGCCGAAGGTCATTATCCTCCAAAAGCTGCTGGAGGACAGGACAGGACAGGACAGGACAGGACAGGAGGGGAGAGGAGAGGAGAGGAGAGGAGAGGA
Organism: Gadopsis marmoratus; assembly: GCA_036023855.1. Lineage (NCBI taxonomy): Eukaryota > Metazoa > Chordata > Actinopteri > Centrarchiformes > Percichthyidae > Gadopsis > Gadopsis marmoratus. The sequence goes on from JAVQJF010088597.1 coordinate 10,399, forward strand.
GAGGACAGGACAGGACAGGACAGGACAGGACAGGACAGGACAGGACAGGACAGGAGGGGAGAGGAGAGGAGAGGAGAGGAGAGGAGAGCAGCATCCAGATGAAGGAAAACACGGCGTCAGGAAGTTAAATGGTTTCACAGCTCTGGGTTTCTCCACTTTCTGTCAGCAGTATCAATACCATCCATATCAGATCCTGTCGCTGGCTGCGAGGCCTGGACTAGGAAGAACGATTTCTGGGTTTCGGCACACGAAAGGCAAGCCATCAAAAGTAACAGCGCCGACAGGACCATACATCCTCCAACAGAGACTGAAGCCTCGCACTTGTTGCACTGATGACATCTGAAAGTGAATTCTGATGTCGTCTACACGCCATCAGAACACATTAATGTGATGAAATCCACGGACGTCAGCGGGTCATAGTCAGATCTCCTCGTGCCCTGATGATGGCGCTGCGTCATGTTTGTGACTGGTCAGATTCTGCAGGCCCCGCCCCTTTTCATGTGAGCACGCTCATGGCCAGATTAGCGAAACCTGGGTCGGTTTGTGAGTCGATGGCCAGCGTCGTGTGAGCGATTAGTGAAGCAGAGAGCCAGCAGAGATCCTGGATGTTGAACCGGCTTCGTGGTTCAGGCCTCTGGGGAGACGATCAGAGCGGCACTGAGCTGCCACTGTGGCCAAACATCGTGTTCACATGTAGCTGCTCGCACGTCTGTCACGTCATTCGCTGCTTAGATGGTTTATAAATCAGGTTTTTATGGCATTTTTATTCCCAACAGGCTTGTGACAAATCCTCTGAGCCCCCGTCCCCCCTTCCCCCCCGACTCTTTGCGGTGTGTGGACTCGCTGCAGGTTGCAATAATGAATGAAGATTGAAGAGCCGCTGGCTGCCGGAGAGCTAATTTTAAACACTCCCCAAAATGGCAAGAATTTAAAATGGTCCCAAATGAAGGTCTGCGGCAGCACCCTGCTGAGCAGCTGACAGCCTGGAGGAGGGAGGTTCACAGCCGCCTGACTGATGGATACTCACATAGAAAGACTATTTCTGGGGGCCGCCGGCTGAGTCAGGCTTTGATGAGATGATTTCTCAGTCCTTTTTTTTTTTTTCTCCCAAACTCACCTGTGGGAATAAAAGAGGAGATTTAGAAATGTTTCCACACAAGACTAAACGTGTAAGGAGACATGCAGTCTTCCACTGCGGCGGCCCCCCGAGTGGTTGGAAGCAGTAATGGCGTGGAAATGAAAAAATATATAAATTAAATAATAAATAAACCTCTGGATTCATCTTCATCATCTCAGGATGTAAACTACAAGGAGCGTGATCACCTGCAAACGTGTAGCATACAGAGGCTAGCTGTTTCCCCCCGTTTCCAGTCTCTGTGCTAAGCTAAGCTAACTGTAGCTTCACTACACTTCACACTTCATTTAGCCACGTTGACAAATTATTTTACCTACTATCAAATTCTGCTAACAAATCTTTGCTCACATGCTGAACCAAAAGTGTTTTGCTGGACATTCGTTCATCCATGCAGATTATTGTTAATATGTTTTCTTTCTTTATTCTTTACTCAGGTCACATGGTGAGGGGAAGTTATTCTGACTCTGTTCAGACTTCAACCTGAAATCAGCTCATTTCACACTGTTTTCTCATTTATTAAACACTATATATTTTCCTTGATCAGAAGAGATGACTGTGTGATAAATGTAATATAATGTAAAATGTAATAGACCAAGATGTAAAAGGTGGCGTCACATTTATGTAAAGATGTCTGGAAGGACGGTTCACATTTACAATAAACCCAGCATGACGTGACTGTGGCTTTAACTTTGGCTTTTAAAGTCAACACGGTGTCATGGTGTGTGACAGCTCCATCAGCAGGCGGCCTCACGTATCTGTATTTATAAAGACCCTTTCCTGCCCTTTACACTGAAAAACAGCAGCATGAGTCATCACACACCTGTGGAGAGCGAGAGGACGAGCGGGGGGGGGGGATGATGCCTCGCATTGAAGGAAACAGGCATTATGATCAAACCACAGAATTATAATAACGGCGTCTCCTGTTGATTCTGACAGAGCGTGCTGGCGGCTTCGCTTGTTTCAAACCCTGTAACTCCAAAACTGGGAGAGTGACTCCAACAGATTCCAGGAACAACATCCGAGATCTCTGTCCAGAAGAGTGCAGACCTAGGAACAGCTGAGATACTGGACCCTCAGGCTCCCAGGCCTCTGGTGGAGGACCGGAGCAGGAAGGAGGACCAGACCACCTGAAGGGCTGAGAGGGGGATTTTTTCCTTTTTTTTTTATATATACACTGTACATACATACATACATATATACATACATACATATATATATATATCCAGTTAGTGCTCCCCCTAGAGGCCTGGAGAACCTCCTGTGCTTTTCTGCACCGTGTCTGTGTTGGCAGTTATTTCAGTCAACAAAATGAAACGTCCCCTGATAGAAATGAGACGCTGCTTTCGTCTACGTAAGAATTTGGATGATGAATTAGTTTCTGATCGAAAACTGTATCTGAGCCGCGTGAGAACGGAGCTAAACACTGATGTTGTTACATTGAACACTGTACTGATGGTTAGATGGGGTGTAAAAAGTCTGGATCTATTTCCTCCTCAGCTCCTGCTGCTCCTCTTCCTCCTCTGCAGGTATTTCATTTTAATCATCCAGTAAGCCTGTCTTTCTCTCAGACTCAGGTCCGCCGGCCATGTAGAGAAATATTATTCTCATTTCCAGAGGTCCAGCTGACTTTCTCAGAACGCCCCTTCTCAGCCTTATCTCGACGTTAGTAAATGAACCAGCAGCTGCTCTAAACCCTGAACCTTATCAGAACTACCAGCCAGTCCACACTGCAGGAGGGGGGAGTCTGCACGGCAGAGATGAAGAAGAGCTGGAAACAAAGTTCTCTGCGTGTTGGTGACAGAAAATAAACGATCACAGTTTCAGTCACTGAAACATTAATATGTACTATGTGCAATAATGTAAATGTAAACTTTTTTTTAAAGTTTTGTTCTTTCCGAACAGAAACAGTGGTGAGAGTGACATGAGCTCGTCAGCACTCTCTGGTGGACGGACTCTGCAACAGCGGCCTTGTTCAGCTGACAAACACACCGATAACCAGCGAGTCCTCCAAACTGAACCATGAACCCCTCCAGAACTACGCAGAAGCTTCTGTGATTGGACGCTACCATCGGCGGCACCATGTCATTTGTTACAAACCAGTTGAGGGAATATTTTTACAACACCAAGGTCACGGGTTGGTTGGGTTCAGGGAAAGATGTTGAGGTTAAAATCGCCTCCAGCCGACGGCCTTTGTTCCAATAAAAGCAAAAATGCCCAAAAAATAGTCTTTAAAAAGAGAAAAAGAAAAGAGAAAGACTTCGGTTCGCAGTCGTCAGTCTTGACCGTCTCAGGCGTCAAAGTCTGGCGTTTTGTTGACCCGTCCATCCATCTCGACTTCCTCCTCCCTGCGGAGACGGATCCTGCGATGAGCTATGAGCCTTGTGGGGAAGAAGAGAGGTGGAACTGATCTGCACACACACACAGATGAAACGGACCTCAGAGAAACACGACCTTGTCTAGTTAATTAAGTCAGAAATGAAAGGAAAGCAACAAGGACCACAACAAGGCCAGTATTTCCCTCTGAAACGAAGAGGAGGAAAAGCAGAACAACATCAAAGTAGCAGAAGCAGAACACTCCAGAGGGCTCCGGAGAACTTCACAGCCGAGCTGGAGCATCTCAGCAGCTACTGGATGTGTTTCTGTGAGATTCTGTAGATATTTATGGTCCCAATGACTCCGCTGACTTATTGTCACCACTGTGAGGTTACATCCACTAATTAGTCTCAGCGAAATGTAACATTTGTGTTTTTACAGCGAGTCTAGAACCGCGAGCGTTTGGCCGACAGCAGACTCAGAGTGCTGGCTCGGCTTTGAGGATGTACACAGCTACACGTTTTTGTTATCTTGTCCCCCCGTAGACAGAGAAGCGCTGTGAAAGTGCTCTAAGTGGCATATTACCGCATTTTAACTCCACAGCCCAAATAAATGATGACAGACTGAGATCAGTTGGGTTCTGGTCTCTGCTGCCAGCCCACAAACATGTTTCATGTTTTCATACATCAAAACCAGCACCGGCTTCAGCTGGACCATCACCCTGCGTCCTTCAGCTATCACAGCATCTTCTGCCTTTTCACTCCTGGAATAACACGAATAACACGGCAGCGAGTGTGTAACCAAACGCCTCGTGTACAATTAAACTCATCCTTTCTGGCTGGTGGAGGAACGTAGAGCTTCATGTCGCAGCAGAGGAGCAAAAGGCAGCAGCAGAGAGAGAGTAGGAGATCATCTACAGAGTAAAGATCTAAACGCAGCAGGAGCCTCCTGCTGCGACCGGACCCTCCGCAGGAGGACCTCTCCGGGTCACACCTGGCGTTAGGAGTGTGTCTCCACTAGATATGCAAAGAAACGCCTACATCATTTCCGTTTGCAGAGACCAAACGTTGTTAAACCAGCAGGAGGCAGCAGGAAATGTGAGGAAGTAGTAGTGTGCAAGCATGCTGCCGAAATCAATCTGTTCCAGGCAAAGCACACCGCTCAAGATGCTCGACGCACTCGTTTCTTGTCGTTTCGCGTTGAGGCAGAATGAGTTCGGCCCTTCAGTGAGGCGCCTGGCAGGATGAAGGCGGACGCCTACCGCAGTGGTCTGGGTTCGATTCCAGCCCTTTGCTGCATGTCGTCCTCTCTCTTCAGCGGTCACTGTGGAAGGAAGGCAAAAATGCCCAAAAAGTCATCTTAAAAAAGAAATGGTGCACGACCTCTGAATGTGACCCGAGCGATCGACTCGCCTACGTTCTGTTTTTCAGTCGCTGTCAAAGAAATCTTCTTTTCATTTTCTGCTCCAGGAGACATGCAGAGAACACCAGAGCTTTGATTAAACTCACTCCTCAAATAAAAGCTGGGATTCTAATAATGGCTGCCACAAACTCAAACTGCTCGTATGACTAAACGTTTTGTACGTTTTTATTGCTTCAACCTGACAGTTAAACAATGAACTGAAAGACGCTCCTGAGCTGGCAGGTTTTATGCGTTTCATTTGAGCAGAACTGGGATCATTGTGTTCCCGTTTCCACGAACAGAGTCATCTGCATTTCAGCCGTCTTCTGTGCCACAAAACAAACACACCCACTCGAGTAATCAGCCATTACAGAACCTGCAATCAGAGCCGGAAACAGGTTCCCCGCATTATTTTATTCCTTTAATTACAGTCCAAACCCACGCTGCAGGCCTTTCCCATCAAACACCGGGAAACTAAACTGCTCAAAAACAGAAAAGTGCCTCAGATTTAAGCTTTTATTTTCCCCTCAGCTGCAGTTAAACGATGTAGCAACGCCAACGGTCCACAGGAGCATCTGCAGGTCAGGGTTTTGAGAAAAGTTCGACTTTTTGGGCTTTTTTCACTTTGTGTAAGAGTTAAAGAAGACCGTTACATATGAGGCTACAGCCAGCGGCCGGTTAGCTTAGCTTAGCATTAAGGCTGGAAACAGGGAAACAGCTAGCACTAAAGTGCGCTAATTAACATGTTTCAGCTCGTCTCATTAATCCACACGAACCTGAAGTGTAAAAACAACAATCCATTATTTGTTTGAGGTATAACAGTCAGTTTATCTCACGATCTTATGTCAGCAGTCTTTTGCGAACCCTAATGTCTGCAGTCCCGCTTGCAAGTTGAACGTAGTGCATCGTTCCATCCTCGGGAGTCTGAACTTGGCGTCCTCTGTAGTGAGAAACACCTCTGGACAAAGAGATGTGGCAGAGGACGGACTGACGGACCGGCAAAAGGATGAAGAACCAACAACAGAAACATTGGTGTTCTCTGTATTTATTCTTTCGTACTCTTTGCAAGGAGCTTAAATATTTTACAGAGTGAGAACATCGGTTTGGTTATTTACAAGATAATGACGTACAAGTCACAATGTCGGCTTGTGTTCGGAGCGCTGGAGGAGGAGGAGGAGGAGGAGGGAACCGAGAGGACGTGGACCAAAGTCCAACGTTACAACCAGAAACCAAAGAAAGAGCGGAGAGAAAATGGCTTCCGCTGCGTGGCACGATGGCAGACTGGTGACACTGTGGCAGCCGCTGCAGAAGTTCCCCTTTAACCCTGAAGCAGCCAGAACTTCAACCGTAGGAAACAGCAGAACCAAATAAATACACAGAAACAGCCAACATTTAAGTAAGTTCCAAGACCCAAAAGGAGAAAAAAAAAACCCAAACTCAAAATGCTGCAGAGGTTCATTTAAACCGGGGACTTCTACGACGGCTGCCTCCAACACGACGACGGACCGACCGCCAGACGCTCTGAACTCGTGGTTTTTCAGATTCTCTGGTTTGGAAACAGACGAGACTCACGAACGTTTGCCTGCACGTACATAATACAACATAATACATCGTGCGTCACTTCATCAGGACAGCGTCTGCAGACCTTCCCCACTTTAGTGAGGAAGCAGCAAGAAGATCACACTACAGCAGGTATCATCAGGTGAGACACAGAGACGAGAAGCAAAGTGAAGGCTGATCTAACGTCTACCTTCAGCCTCCACGTTCCTCCCTCTGGGAAACTGGAGCTCCACAACAGCAACACTGAATAATTCATCTGACTTGTTATAAATAAAGACATGTTCAGCAGAACAGCTAGTCGCACAGATCCCTGCAGCCAGGTACAGACTCCACGCTGGGAGGGGTCAATGTGGTGGCACGTCTGAAACATCCTCACACTCTCAGCCGAGACTTACATTTCCACTTCTGGTGATTTTAATTAGACGCAGTTTGTCTTCACTAATAAACAAGAGCAGGTCGCTGTCAGTCCAGGTTGCTCTCAGTACTGAAAATACACATTAAATCAAGACTAAAAGAAAAGGAAACGTCTGCTGTCTGAGTGGCAACGAGCAGCTGACGAAGCCTTCGGGACTGTAGGAGGTGGAGAGGTGCTGACACCAGCATTAAATCAGTGCTGTGGTGTTCCAATAACTGCTACACAGCAACAATGTTCTGCATGGAGAGAACAAAGTGGTTCTTTATTCTGTTACATTCTTATTTAGAGACACTGGAAAGGTTTGCATCCAAAACTGTGCGTTTATGAAAGTAACGATGACTGATGCCACTTATAACAGCACCGACCTGCAGCCGCCGCAAACATGAGAAGGTTTCGGATATCTTTAAACTGGGGGGGGGGGGGGGTTTGTGCGTATCGACACAAGTGCAACACAAGTCTGTGGGTCTAAGGAGGTGAGACAGGGAGGGGACAGCCTCCGTTTCATAAGGGGAACCTGGACGCCGTGCAGAGTCATGCCACCATGCCACAGAGAAAGACAGGAATATGGCCGGGGGGGGGGGGGGGGGGTGGCGTGG
>JAVQJF010088605.1:0-16417 GCA_036023855.1 Gadopsis marmoratus
ATATTTCACTTTGATTTTCGGGCTGTCTTTGAATTCAGCCTCTGTAGGTTGATAATTTTCATTTCCATCAAATGACGTGGCATCCTGTCGTTCCTAACACATTACCCAGAGTCCATGTCAGTATAGATATCCAGCAGGATTCATTTTCCCATTGAGATCTGATTTCAAAGTGTTCCTTTAATTTTTTTGAGCAGTGTATTTAATTCAATTCCATTTGATCTATATAGCGCTATATCATAACAGAGTTATCTCATAGCACTTGTTAATATAGAGCAAGTGTAGACCAACTCTATACTTAAGTTCGCGTGGGGAGGAGCGTACTGTTGCACTCCACTGTCTGACACCCCTTCTCCACCAACATGGAACAGGTTTTATCCTCAATAAGTGGTTATTTAGCTTCAGACTAACTCCTCCAGGAGCGTTAAACTTTGTGACACTGGGGTGGTTGTTCTTATTAAACTCCAGTATAGGCTGTGTCAGACTCACAGGTCCTTGGTGGTAGTTGAAGCCTTTGGCGAGGTTGTAGCTGTCATTGTCCAGAGCGTTGTCATAGACACCACAGTACACCATGTCACTAGGACGACACAAACACCATGTCAGTATGAGTCTGAATATAAAACAAATGGCTTATACAATATGATCATTATATAAATACAGCAATTCTACTGTGTGCATTAGATATATATTACTCAGGGTCAAGTGTCTTCATTCCCAGTGGTCCCAGTAGTTTCTTCTCAGCCATCTCCAGAGCCTCCCAAGCTCTCTCCTCTGTGAACAGCTCTGGAGCCTTTCAACACAGAGATCATGGCGACAACCAATCAGACACTAAAACACACAGTTATTATTCAGACATGTTTCAGTTGGTCCACTTACCACCACCATGGCAATAGTGAAGTTGGGTCTCAACTGGTAGTCACACCAGGGACTGGAGGCTCCGTAGCTGTCCTTATAGATGCCTTTCTTATGCACCAGATCAGGGTGTTTCTCATTGGGGTCATCAGGGGCTCCAGACACCCAGAAACCTGCTTCAAAGGACTGCTGGAGCTGCTGGTTCCACTGTGAGTACAAGATAAACTCTTCTACACCTGGAACACAATGAAAAGGGTTCATTACAGATGGCTAATGGGTGCAGTAGACATTTCCTTAGCTGAAAACACAGGTTGAAGCTCAGCGTTTCTGTTCATGTGTGTGTTTAATACCATCTCTGTGCACTGTAGCTCCATCATAAGGGAACAGTCCTTTGGCATGGAGCTCCACAACCCAACGCACAGCTGACTTACTGAGGCCAACTATCTCCACTGCTGCTCCATCTCTGGACAGAAGAAGTGACACAGAAAAGATATCAGGCTGCAAGGAACTTATTACCATCCTTGACTGATCTCTTAATTATCTGAATCATTATTTAGTCTATAAAAAACATCAGAAAATAGTGAGAAATGCCCGTCACAATTTCTCTAATCCAAGTAATGACTGCTTCCAATGTCTTGTTTTGTTTGACCAACAGTTCAAAGGTCGTATAGATATATACGATTTTGATTATGTAAAACTGAGGGAAACAGAAAATCCTCACATTTGGAACTGCAGGATCAGAATCTGATGCAATGTACAAAAACTGCAAAGGGTTTGTTTTGTGATGACTTTGTTACTTTTCAAATGGATGTGTTACCTTGGAGTAGCAGGCATGCCTTTGTTCCTCGCTCTCTCACTCTCTCCCATTTTGTCCATCCAAGTGCCGCAGTTAAAGCGGTTTCCTCCCGTCACAAACCCTGTGGCTGGATCCACCTTAGCAACCACACTGAAGCCTGGAAAACAGGGGCAGCGCTCAGACGTGCTGCTGGTGTGGCAGTGATCTAACGTTTCCCCTGTGGCCCTGACAAAAGGGCTCTGTGTGGTGCCAGAAAACCACTTGGTGCTGTAAAGAGTTGGACTGAACATCTCCACATATTATACATATTACATGTATAGTTTACCACACACACACACTCCCTGTCCTACCTTCATCTCTCATGTTCATGTCTATCTTGGGTCCAGCGTTTCTCTCTCTGAAGGAAATCCCTTCCAGGTGGCGCTGCAGAGCCTCCTGGATCACATCATACAGAGGCTGCTCCTACACACACACACACACACAGTATATACTGTAAATGTGGAGTTGCACATTAGGAAGATGATGGTTGACTATTTGTATGATTGAAATAAGCGCGTGTATAGGATTTGAAAATGTTTAACTCTGGCGACTAACTTGGATCTGTGTGTGTGTAGCTGCACCCACCACTGCTCCAGGTTTGCAGGGTTCACACTCATCAGTAGGGTATATGCGTGCGACAGGCAAGCAAAGGATTTCATGGCCTTCAAGAACGTGGGTAGCGTAGTCCTGAACAAAAGCACATAGGAAATATAAGTAATAGAGTAAATCATTATAGCATGATAATAGGCCATGCATCTATGTAAAAACACAATACTCTCCTTATTCATTTGTTGGAATCATTTGGGTAATAAACATTTAGATAAAACTTTTCTAAACATAATTAGAAAGGGGAGTGAAAACAGAATAGAGGCACACTGAATATGAACACACCTGCAGGAAAAAATATTCATAAAGGTTTATAACTTAAATATCTATTAAACTTGGATAGTTTCACCGGTTGAAAGAGAACACACAGCAGCACAGTACAATTCCACATACAGATGTAAAGCAATGGCAGCTACAATGTTACTGATGTTAAAATAAACAGCCAACAGTATCAGCATATCTCACCTAACATCACTCATTTAATAGTTCCAAACTAAAATTTCCCAAATTACGGCTGGAAATTACAAGCTGTTGTACTCACTACACATTAGTCCACCTGTGACCAAATGCCTCTCTCAAGTTATCTGTTGTTGATCAAGTCATTGATCGTTGGCCCCAAATTCTTCATTTACGAAAGCATGTCTGGTAGCCATGGTGACTAACTATATCTGCTGCAGGAATTTTTCCACAGTTTAAAGATTCTATAATCTATATACGTATTCACACATATGAATCAATGACTGCGTGTCACGTGATCTTTGATATTTGCACGCCTTCACCTCCCTCTCTGCATCTATATCCCCATCACTTTCTATATGAGGGCGGCCTCCTACCTGGATGCACTGCAGCCACCACCACACAGCATCACGACAGTTGTATCTAGCACAGCGACCCTCGCCCAGCAGGTTGGGGATCAAACCGTGGCGCAACGTCCCCGCAAAGGCCAGGATGATGTTACTATGGAGACCATTTTAGAGTTCAGTTACTGTGGGCTGTTGCATTGTCATGTCTAGATGGTAAACCCAGATTTGCAGAACTCTCACACATGTGCACTTCTCTCAGCAGAATAGTGCCTGACTGCATGCAGATATGCTGAGAGCCTCTTTAAAATATTCTTGTCTCGTGGAATTTGAAGTGCATCATGTGTGTGAATTACTTAATTACTTTAAAGACTTTACATCCTCTTAGACTATTATATATAGAAACAAACATGAGCAATAGTAGGCTATACGGCTAGAAAGTACAGAATAGTCTATTCTGATGGTTGTACAAACTGGTTGGCATTTCAACATTGTAGTAGCATCCTAGTAACAACTAGCTAGTTAAAATTAAATGTAGTGCTGGTATTCTACATAAAAGGCCTCTGAAGCAGCTTGTAAAGAAGACCCAAAAACTCCAGAATACTACAAGTACTAATCCACTCAAAATGTCATCAGAACCAGCTCAGTTCATACAGACATGCATACTGACCGAGCCTCAGCGTGTCTCCCAGTGAGCAGCATCAGTCCTCTGAGAGCGATGAACGTGTCTCTGCCCCAGCAGCGGAAAATCCCAGAGGAAAAATGAGGAAGACCTAAAGAATAACAATTAGTTACAACATATATATATACATATTCAGTTTACTCAGTCTTTATCCACAGAGACACCATTAAGTGTCTGTTGCTAGGCTACCTGCAGCCAGCGAGACACAGCACTGCTCCTTCTGGCCTGTGATTGGACTGATGCGATAGGGAACGTCCTTGAGTTCCGCAGAAAGCGGAGGGAGCGCGGGGAAGCGTCCAACACCACACATCTGAACTGAACCCAGCGCCAGGTGACGGACAAAGCTGGAGCCGTTCTGGATGAAACTGTTTGGACAAGGAGACGGCAAATCAGCAGCTGCAGCAGACGCCACACTCGACTTCAACAAATCCGTCCTTAACGTTCACACTTTTAGATTTGGATTTCAGATCTCGTCAATTTAATTTCCATACTATCCTACCTCGACATGAGTTTCTGAGTTGTGTCCAGGGCTGTAGTGTAGGTTGACACCAGGATGGCATCAAAGTAACAGGGGATGAGGTAGCGTGGGATGTGTTTCAAGTAGTTAAACATGGCATCCAACCACTGGCCCACCTGCAGACACAGAATGTTACAATCTGTTCCAGGATCAGCTTACAATCATATACAATCGTAGAGGACTACTCGCCTCCTCCATCACTCCCGTTAGTGGAGCAGGTGGACGAGGGACATTTCATCCTTGGTGTGAGGGTGAAGTAAGTGTTAGCTCTGCCATGCAAAAGGCTTTAGTGTTTTTCAGAGATTGATGATCAAAGCAATAAAAAAACAGTAAAATTAAAAAGGTTTTAATGGAAACGTCCAAATTACATTTGGGCACAACTGCACTGGGGGAATGGAATCAGTTGGTGGGTAAAGTGTCTCGTCTCTGCAGATAGCAACGTTAGCAGCACCCTTGATACTTTCTCAATGCTTTGAGCACCATAAATAATATTCCCTTCAGCAGAAATATCAGACAGATATCTCAAAACCTGAACAAACAAAAACAAAATCTACCAGTAGGCCCAGATACCAGTAAAGATACATAAAAAAAATGGGTAATTACCCAAACGGGTAATTTGGGTGAAGTGGCCCTTTAAGTCTGTAGACGCCTCACCTGTGCCAGTGGTCCCTCTCTGTGTATCAGTCTGTTGGAGACGAACTCTATCAGCCAGTCCCCTTGTCTGAGGTTAGCACACAAAGGATGGCCCAGGTCATTGTTGGGACGGATATCAGCCAGCACTGACATCAGACCTGCAGAGACACAACAGCAGCTACATTTACATGCCTGCCACAAGAGGCCAGTAATGTCACAAATACTTCAATTGGCATAACGTGAAAGTGCTCTAATGCATGTAACCTCTCCTCTGTGTTGTTTGATGAACATGAAGGATGCATTGTGCAGGTGTGCAGTTCACAAAGTTGAGAGGTTGCAATTACAAAAAGTCTTTAATATCACATGGCTGACACCAACACATTTTGGCTAGTTTTTGGATGAATATTGTAGTTTCTTCACTACATGGCGTACACTTGTTGAACTAGAAACTACGTGTAGCAGCACTGCAACTACCTTGTAGTCCAGCATATTTGAGGCTCTCCCATCCTGGAACATTGTAACAGCCTCCACCATCTTCTTGTTCTTCTGAGTCGCAGCGAAACAGCAGGACGTTCAGGTCTGCTAATGTCAGCTTAGACATCAGCCTGTGAAACACACACAGGCAGCTTTAAAACAACCAGTTCTATGTGCAGCTTTACCAAAGGTGACACTGTACATGGGTGCTGCCCTGAGATCACTCTGCTATGACATGGTGCTATATAAATAACATTTAAACTGAATCGACATTGCCTTGTCTTTACTCCACACTGTCTGTGCTACAGTGGAAAGTATTCAGACCCCTTCACTTTTTTCACATGTTGTTATGTTGCAGCTTTATGCCAACATTTTTGCTAATTTATAAAAGAACCAAAACTGAAATTTCACATTAAGTATTCATAATCTTTGCTATGACAATTTAGCTTAGGTCCCATTAATCTTCATCACCTTTGAGACGTTTCTACACCTTGATTGGAGTCCAGTGTGCTAAATTAAATTGATTGAACATGATTTGAAAAGGGCACACACCTCTCTGTAAAAAGGTCCCACTGCTGACTATGTAAATCAGAGCAAAAACCAGACAGCATGTCTGAAAACATGTCTGCTGCATTGAAGGTTCCAAGAGCAAACAGCTCCCACCACGGCCTCCATAATTCTTAAACTGAAGACGTTTGGAGCAACCAGGACTCTTCCTAGAGCCGACCGCCCAGCCAAACTTAGCAATTGGGGCAGAAGGGTCTTTCATAAGAGAGAAGACCAAGAACCCGATGGTCACTCTGACTGAGATCCTGTGTGGAGACGGAAGAAACTTTCAGAAAGACAACCATCATTGCCACGCGCCGCCAATCTGGGTTTTATGGCAGAGTGACCAGACACTCCTCTCTTAAAGACACATGAACGCATGCAAAGGACTCTCAGACTGTGAGAATCAAGATTCTTTGGTTGAACTGTCAGGTCTGGAAACAAGGCACTACTGGGGACTGGTCAGGGTTCAAGGCAAGCTGAAGTACAGCGATGTCCTTAATGCACACCTGGTTCACAGCAGCCAGACTCCTCAGACTTGTCCAAAAGGTTCCCCTTCCAGCAGGACAATGACCTAAGCACACAGCTAAGATAACGCAGGAGTGGCATAAGGACAACTCTGTGAATGTCCTCGAGTGGCCCAGCCAGTGCTCGGAGTTAGACCCAATCGAACAGAAGAATGGCAGAAAATCCCAAAATCCAGGTGTGCAAAGCTTGTCGCGTCATACCCAAGAAGACTCAACACTGTAATCGCTGGCAAAGATGCTTCAACTAAGTACTGAGTTATGGGTCTGAATACTGCTTTTGTGCAGTACCATGTGGAGACACAAAAGGCTTTATACCACTGGTACTCCCCAACACCTGCAACAGAGTTTGACTGTTCGACTCTCATCCATCGTGATTCATTTCCTTCTCAAGTAAAAGATAAACCCAGTTAAGGCAGGTTCAACCTTTACTATATCCATACAACAAATACAAAACCGCTGCAAAAAGTCATGTCTTATTAGAGGGCATGTGTGTATGCAGGTGCCCTCACTGAGCCAGGGGTTTCTGCAGTGCTTCTGGTGGGTTTTCCTCTGCTACACTGCCTTTCCTGTATTTTGGGCTGAACTGGGACAGATAATACCTCAGCACCCCCACCAACGTCTGGGCCTTGGGGTCCAAACTAACCCTGTGAGGAAGAGAGAGAGTGACAGAAAACCTTGTGACTAACACCTGACCAAATACAATACTAATACAGCAGCTTTTAATAAAACATGGAAAGAATGATAAACATGCAAATTGTACTGTCTTCACTTCTGTGCTCGTGTGTGTTTTACCTGAAGGCGATGACGCTGCCAGGTGTCAACTTCTGAAAGGTGATTTCCTGCACAAACTCTGATCGACCTTTAGATGTCACTCCAGCTTGCTTCACCACTGTACTCTCTTGTAACTATATATATATATAATTATTTTATTGACATGATCATTCAATAATACATGGAAGTACACTAGCTGTGTTTCCTTCAATTGTCAAGTGAAATTTAAGGGAATTTTTAAGGAATTTTAAGTGTTGCAAAAAAGAAATGCGAATTAGGAGTGTTTCCATTAACTGGATTAGATCGATTAGACTAGGCTCGTGTAGTTTGGGAAGAAGATGGCGGTATAAGCTACACTTTACACATGGCTGTGAGCCACCAGTAAACAGAGAAGAAGAAGTAGAGGTTGCGAACTGGAAACAAACAAGTGTCTCCTCCCTTCCTACAGCTGCCATAGTTGCAATGGCAGCTGTAGGAAGGGAGAAGAGACTTAAACATTGAGAAGACACATGTTGTGTGCGTTTCATGCTGTCCGGACACGTAGATCAATGAATGTGGACAGTTCAGTGGAAACAGTCAGTTACATATTCAGAACCTACTCTTCTTTGACATAGGCAAAAACTAGTTTGTGCAACGGAGGAAGTTTTATCGAATCTTGCTGTTCACATACAGCTTTTCTAATGCAAACTGCACATGAAATTACATTTATGGAAACACGGCTAGTGATCTTAAAAAATGGCCACAGCAATATTTACCGGTATGTGCTCTTTTATCTCCACAGTGTATTCTGGCATGCCGTTGATGTAGTTGTCATCCTTCTTATAACTCCCAGCATGACTTTGCACGGTCCTTGCCTCCAGTACCACTTCCTCTATCTTTCCTTAAGTGAGAGGAATATTGTCACAGCATTGGGAAACCTTGTTGGCAAACCTGGTTAACAAACTCTTAAGAATTGATATAGTGTAGGAATGGGAATACTACAAGGTAAGACAACGTAACAGAAACAATTAGAAATACATGTTTGATTTCTGACATAAAGGAGATAAAGTTATCGTCATACCAGGTATGAACATGGGTGGGACGTTGGCGTCATACTGGTGGGTTTTGGGGTCCCAGAAGGCTGTCCTGCACACTGCCACCACAGACTGGTGTGTGCTGGGACAGTGACGTGTAACTGCAACAATATCTGCATCAACCTGGTCTACATACACCTGGAGAGGAAGATGATTACAGATTAAACTTGGTCATGCTGTTCACCGACAGGTGATCTCTAGGAAAGGTGGTGCAGCAACACAACAATTAGCGTGCAGCGCCAAAGACGGAGATATGAAAACATTTACATTAAGAAACCTCGACACACACACACACACACACAGGTACCTGTATGAATCCCTGGGCAGCCAGTTCCTGGTGCAGCTTGTTCAGTGCCAGTTTCCCACCTATGATGCCAGTCTGGGCTCTAACCTCACCAGTGGAGGTGGGCGGTGCTGCGGGGTTCCACTTGGGGTAAAAACGCTCCTCTTTCACCACAGAGATCTACACAAAGAGACGGACACACTCAAGAGTGTGTATTAATCTACTAATGCGTTCTATTAGTTCTTCTAGCAAAACAAGCTGTTTAGCTGGAGTTTGTTTTATGTAGTATATGCTGCATACTGTAGAGTACTATACAGTAGTTCAGTGTGTGTATTCACTATATAGTGTATGCTCTATTTTGGTACTAATTTATTATATTTCCCTGTAAAAATAGCAGGAAGGGAGGAGAGAACTGAGGCTAAACTGATGATGTGAAAATCCAAACCAGTGCCAAAACAGTAACCAAAGATGGGGCATAAAAAGTTAAATGTGAAGCTATAATGTGAATCATGCAACGCCTATTGTAGCATAAATGGTTGCTATGTAGCAGCCAACTCAAGTATCTGCTGGATATTTCCCACCAGCACCTGACTGCCAGCTCACTCTTTATTGTGACGCTGTAGCAGAAGTTACAGCTTCAGGGAAAAGAAACTAGCAACATATCAGATCAGATGGAAGTAATAGTTTGTGTGTATTATGTTAATAACCTGATGTGGCACTAATTCATCATATCCTCTGGTGGAACCGGTAGCGCAGCACGCCATAGACACCATAGCAGAGCTGGGGAGGGAGTCCAGTGCTGAACGCAGCTGTGCAACAGAGACAGCAGTAACTGTACACACCTGACATCTGGACAGATTAACCTGTTACATTTGAACACACGGACTTCATCTACATTTCATTTTGATAACCATTTTGTCCTATATCCTAACTCGACCCTGACAGAAACCCACCTGTATTGGACACTCGTTGTCATGGGTTACATCAAGGAACATGGCATGGGCGATGGTGGGCATCAGTGGGCGGAGACTTGGCTGAACAAAAGCTCCGACTGGCTCGCCTCCGTAACGATAGACAAGTCTGCCTTCTTCGTGGCTGTCACCAGCTGACATGGCCTCTGTGGACATGGGAGGGGGGGGATGTGAGGACAGGTTCATGAGACAGTAGGAGGACAGTGATCACACAACACAATCCATTCTGCTGCAGCACTGTGGGTGAGTTCACACGTTCATGCATACTGTAGTGCAATTCTGGGTCACATTCCAGCCTGGCACTGCGGGGCTTTTGCGGATGGACAACATGTTTAGGGCGCGTGCTCACAGCCGCGTGGACTGAGCTCACAAGCACGACTGGTCCAGAATATTCACTATTTCCTAACTTAATAGGAAAAACAAGCAAACAGTCCAATGGAGTGGCAGGAGGGCCAAACAAAGCACGCATGACGATATGTTGCTATGGTGATGTCGTATTGTTGACACAGAATGGAATAAAATATATTAAATACAATTATGTCTTCTATTATCTTATGCAATTACTCTAGTAATGCGTGTAGCTATAAAATACAGCTTAACATCCCAGATCCTCCTTTAGGTAACATGTTTGTAAATTCTGTCGCAGAGGACGGCAAAAGATCTAACTTTGTACAGCAACGCCACCTACCGTTACCTAATTTTACTGTCCTGATTTGTCAATAAAAATTATATCTGGTTTGCCGACTAACGTATGCCCGATGTGTATGCAGCATAATACCACTGTGTAGATGGAATTGAATTTCCCCAAGAGGAATTAATAAAGCAAATACAAGCTGGTGACAAAGTCAAGAATAAAAAACGGGATGAGGAGAAACATAAATGCTTCCATACGAGGGCTCACTGAACGTTTGGTGGTGAAAATGATGCGACTCATATGCTACAGCCTGACGCAACTGTTAGTAATCGCAAATACATAAATACCTACCTTGGTATCCCAAACTGTCTACTTTGTCAGTGTTAATGAATGTATTCTATGTGTAGATAGATGTGTGCAGTGTGAGTGCATTTTCAACACAAAGTACTGTACCTCGTATGAGCGATGTGATGCCTAGCTTGGTTACGAAGATATTGTCGAGCTCCTCGCTACCGGTGAACAGTTCAGCCACCACATACAGGTTAGGACAAACTGTTCTGGCCACGTTCAGCATGAACTGATCAACCACAGCACGGCAACACAGCAGACGGTGCAAGAGGTCATGATTTGGATGGAGCGGGGGAAAGAGGGGGGAGGTTGGGGAAGAGATAAGAAAAGGCAGAAAGAGGAGGAGAGTTAATGTGAAGGGGATGCAGCCAGTTAGGGAGAACAAGCCGCAAAGGAGCCACAACATGCAGTCATACAGTTCATGAACAGAGAAAAGGATGTTTGGGTATGAAGAGGAGGAACGCAGAACAATGCAGTGAAAAGAAAAGAAAGAGACAAAAAAACAAAACACAAAGTTAGCACATGCACCATGTACCTCGTATAAGGCTGCTGATTCCCAGCCGGTTAACAAACACATTATCAATGAGCTCGCTGCCTGTAAACAGTTCTGCTATCACATACAGATTGGGTCTGACCGCTCTGGCTGCATCTAACATGGCCTGGACAAGACAATACACCAGCATTACAAACAGGGAGAGAAGAAGGGTCTGCTGTTAACAGTGTATGTACAGTATGTGCTTCATACACAGGAAGACGTCCAGAAAAAGAAATCAAACCAGTCTGCAATGAAATGTTCTTTGCCCAATATTCACATGTTTTTACTATTTCTTCTTAAGTGAAGCTACATTATACAACTTTTATGATGTTAGAAAAACAATAAATGAACAACATGTCTAAATTCCCCCGTCAGTCACTGTAAGGGTGAGTTTGCAGCATATACTGCTTCATTTAGGCATTTCATAAAAGTGTGGCCACAGTGTTTTGTTTTGAGGCTGTGACAGTGAGCTCATTCTCAGGCTATGCAGTACTTTAAAAAGGTACACAACATATGGCATTACTGTCATTTCAATAATATTCCTGAGCATTAGCTGTGTGCAGTTTATCCAGATAAATGGGCCGATGGATTTTTAGCCACAGCAGTTTCTCCATCGATTTCTGTGGCAACACTGACACTGAGATGCAGTAAACACATTTGCACTGGGAAATCAGTGCCTTCAACATGGAGTTAGTCCAGAAAGGCCCAGAAATTCCTGTATGATGTAAGGCCATTCAGTAAAAAAGGCTCGTTCCATTTTTGTTGAAACTGTAGTTGTGTGTGTTGACTGAATGTTGAGTGGTCACGTTTGAGTGGTGGTGTTGCACAGTACTGCATTCTATTGGCTGTTCTATTGGTGTTTCTAATACATATACGAGTACGTTTACATGCACACTGGTATTGTAGTTCTGAGCCTTATCCAGTGTTTGATCGTACTCAGGACATACTGGAGCAGGAGAGGTTTCATTGTTTCCCCAGGTTTCTGATCATGCAGGTGAGTCTTGCTTCCTGAACATCTCAGCCACGTGTCTCTGTGAGGTCTGAGGATGGACCCTGTTTGGGTGAGTGACTGCACTCTGCTGCATTTAGCTTCTCCATCTGATCCCCTCAGAAGACTTTCCCTTAATTTCGGCATGTTATACGTCATAACATCATTTGTCATCATAGTTTTTGTTCTACTGACTAACTACTATGCATCTTGAATTGAGGGTGCACCTGCACACATGGAAAAGAATGATTAGAAGCCAGGAAAAGGTGCTTACATGCAATAATATCCTGGTTACATGGGCAACACATAATCAGGATACTGCAAAAACTCACATGTAAATGCACTCATTTGCCAAAAAGATTGTGCTGCTTTTGCGACTGCTAAACCTGCACAAATAAGACAAAAGGAAACCGTGCCATCCTCAATGAAACGGGTGAAATGCACCTGTAATGCACATGTGCTGCCAAGAAAATAGCATCCCAGTGCCATTTGTACGAAATTAAATTAGGCAGAATGTGCATACATTATACGACCAACTCAAGGTGCTCTCAGCTCTCAATCCAGCCGTTGTGAATTTGCCTGATTGTGTCCACCAGATTAATGTATGTGGAGGAGAGAAAATACACGGTGTCTAATACAACACCACCACAACAAACTACAGCCTGAATGAATGACCACCGAGTTGAAATCAACAACTTTCCTGACAGTGTCAACATCTATTAATAATTCTGTATGTTTAACAAAGATGGTATTTATGTAGTGGACACTGGATTTCATTGTTCTGGTCAATCAGTGTATTTAAGGACATCTGCTCCTTACTGTATGATAATATATGACAATACCTCAGCTACATGTAATGGTGTAGAGTGGCAGTTGTCCAGTCTGACGCCATGGAAATATTCGGCTGTGATTTCAGTGTACTTCTGCATGTGGGCCCACAGGTACGGGCAGTCCTCAGGCTCCTTGCCATAGCGGAGTTTGACACTGTCACCCCAGCATACCAGCTCCCGACGCACGTACACGTTGGAGTCTATAGGTAGCACAGACACAGAGAATTTCAATTTCCCCAATGCAGACAGAACAACATGTAATCTGCTTCCTAAGAAGTTTAATATTGACCTGACTCAGCAAAGTTACGCAGCGGATCATCGTCCATCACCCAGCCGTTGTGAGCCAGGAAGTGACATGTCTTATCCGGCTGGTCCAGTAGCTGCATCTCCTGCTCCAGAGTCATGTCCTGATACGGGAAGGTGAAATACCTGCAGCAGACAGATGAAAACACGCAGCCTCCCTCAAATATGCATATTCATATGCACATATCTGGTGATAGAGATTAACGCCAAAGTAACAGAAAAACAATGCAACACTGCAAAAGATGAGTCATTAAAGTCAGAGGTTACCAGGTCAGTCTTACTTAAGGGTTTTAATTATAAAAAAGGTACAAAGACTGTCAACTGATTCAGTAAGATGATTTAGAAATAACATACATTATGTTATACTAACAAACGAGTTAGGGGTTACAGGTTTCACACTAAAACCGTCTAAGAAGGTACCTTGTTGCTACAACTTCAGAATGTTGACAAGTTTAAGTTATTGCCTAGTGCAGTGGGGACTAACTCAGCACATTCTCCAGAGAGTCAAACCTAAAGCCAAAATATCAACTTTGCACGCAGCATATCTAGGTAGGCTGCCATGGAATTAGCTTTGCCCAGTCATGCTACATTTATGCTTCAAAGTGACTCTTGATTGACTTTTGATTTGATAGACCATGTGGCCTTTCTTCTGGCACCAGGCGTAGGACAAACTTTACATTTAGTGTTGTTACGTCCATGTTTAAACTCAACAAAAGCTGAATGCTTAATCATAATTCATTAGAACAACTAAGTGTACAGTATTACTCTGTAGAATCTCATATGGTCCAATGTGATGCAACACTACAATGCAAATGGCAGTGATTTTTACCTGGCTCTCCATCCTTCCACCGGCATCCATCCCATTCCTTTTCCTCTCTCCTTAAACCCAAATCTTTAAATTCCCTACCTGGTAACCAGAGGGGTTTTCCTGCTAACAGGACCAAGTTTGGGGCCGTGTTCTGCCAGATGCTCATAAACTACGTTTCCCACAATGCAGTTGGAAGCCTTGAGGAAAGAAGAGGAAGAACATAATAAAATAAAATACACAGACCACTGCACAGGATGCACTGGGTATTTCGGGAAGGCTCAATGTGTCTCCAATGCCCCACTTTATGCACGCCGTGCATAAATGTTGACAGTGCACTTTTTTGGTAGTTAACATGAAGTCATAAATAATGATGCTGTGGTATAAATGATGTGAGGCATTTCCAGTATCTATGTCAGCTGCCTGACAGCCATGCCAACGTGTCAGGTTTGGCCGCTCAGACTTGTCTGACAGTAACGTATATAGGGGCCTGCCTGGTGCTGCCTTACACTTAACATTACCTGCTCCTGATGCTGGTGCATGATGTGGTACTGCTCTTTGTTCAGCTCCTTCACTTTCTGCCTCAGCCAACCACAGCACTCCTCGATGTGTTGTGGGGATGAGCTATGGAGAGAGAGAAGGTACATACTGAACATAAGCGTATGCAAAAATAGTATAAGAAGGGCCTGCCAGCCAGGATTACTAATTGGTGGGGTCTGTTCTTTAGAACCTGTTCACACTTGTCTCAATGTTAGGACATGACACTGGTACACAGTATTTGTGTACTGCAGATATTCTTGTTTATTCCAGTTTGTGGCTAACAATGGAATAGCAACCATAAACTGTAAAGTTGCCTTTCCGATATCTGAAACAACAGTAACTGTACACATTGTTTAGTTTTATTTTAATTTCATGTTATTCTATTCAAATTGAAATATTTGTGTATATGTTCTGTGTGTGTAGCATGAAGGGGCTACAAACTAGCATTTCATTGTGCAACCCTGGGTTGAAAAATGACAAATTAACCGTGAATCAAATGATGAAGATTGTGATTCAGATTCAGTTCAGCATGTATGTTTCTTTATGTGCAACGCATGGAAATAGTGTCACAATTCAAGTGGTTTCCTGATATTTTAAAGCAGGACATATTGGATTTTAGAAGTGGAAGAGAATTATGTTAATTTAGCTCAAATTGAAACCCAACTAAATTGATTTATCAAGCAGGAATCTTCAATATCTCAAATTGTAGGTGAACAAAAGCTCAATTGAATTCAATTTTATTGATATAGCACTATATCATAACAGAGTTATCTCATAGCACTTGTTATTATGGAGCAAGTCTAGACCAACTCTATAGACCCATCATTCCCACCAAAAAGCTCATGGAGAGACCAGTTAGTAGCTAGTTCACCAATGCTGTCGGCAGTGAACCAACCAAATATTAGTTTCAATTTTCATGAACTAAATAAAAAAACCTTTTAAAAATAGTGTTATGTGATGTTATTTTTCTTACCAAAATTTAGCTTTCAGCAGTTAGGAAAAAGAGACTTGACTGGTTTTCAAATCAGCAGACAGAAAATCACGAAAGAACTCAAAGAACCATTAAAACTGTCACTTCATACAAAAGACAGAACGTTTGAACAGTAACCTGTGAGGTTCAAATGTCTCCAAAGCAGAGTCCATGTCCACTGTGTTGCCATAACGACGGTAATTTGGGTCCTGAACGATCCTTAGGCCCTTCTTCCCCCCGGTCTTACTATGGTCTGGCTTGGTGCCTAAAAACACACACAAAAGGATATTTCAAGTCTTTTAAATAGCATCTAAAGCGAACACCTGTATTAGCAGCCTTCTAACGGATGAATACAGCCACTATGATCCGTCACCGAACAGACGCTGTCCATTCTGTTGATGTTGTGAATTAATTTGACACAAATGCAACAAATCATGCAAAAAGGTATGAACACAATACAATGTTAACAGAGGAGTGTATTTTAACCCTTCAGGTCTATTACTTTACGTCCGTTGGGCTCTGAGCTGCCAAACGAGGGTGACATCCACAGCAGTTCTGTGCCTGAACACACTGAAGCTGCTGCTGATGTGGTTTTCAAGTCTTGCAGCCATAATAATAATAATAATAATAACTTTAAAAACAGAGTTTTACAAAGTGCTTTGACAGACAAAGCAAAAAAACATGATACACAGAAAACAAAGCAAAAAACAGGAAAAAAGAGTGATAGAATTACAAAGAATTAAAACTCATAACAGACCATGGTAAAATGAAACTATATAATAATGATATAATGACAATACGAGGATGACATCAAATCTATAAAATGTGTTGTAAGAAGTGATTTTAAAGAGTCACTGACTCTGCAGCCTGATCTCCTCAGGCAGGTCGTCCAGAGTC
>JAVQJF010088614.1:0-13023 GCA_036023855.1 Gadopsis marmoratus
CAGAAGCAAGAGCAAGCATAAAGAGTGAACAAGAATAATAAAGAATCTAACAAGCGAACCACTTGAGAGTTGGTGATTTGTATGGGAAAGGGCTCGGCCCTCGACCTACAACATTACAACATATAAAACCATATTGCATATGTAAAGTATTTAGCTATGTTGTGTGGAAATTATGAGTGTTGCAACATACTGAGATAAACAGCAGAGAACTGCATTTTGCTGCAGGAGATGTTTGGAAGATTCTTTGGACATTCATGTATGGTTTCTGTTCATGACTCTGGGACATCATTGCAATTCATTGTAATTGTTGTGAACTCAAGTTGATGATGGTGCTTTCCTCCATGAAGGAGCAGCTACAGGACAGACCTTTCATAACCTTTAAAGCCTACGGGAGTGTGAGTAAATGTTGGAAAAAGGTTTTCGATTGAGTGTTTCTTTGGAGGTTAATTCTGGCTTGGTACCTATTTTTGTAGTTTGGACATCTGAAAAAGGTTTAGGACCACGGTATCCTGTCAATCAAGGTCCTAGGTAGAGGTACACATGACACACAAACCTTTATTAGTCCCTCAATGGGGAAATTACATATACAAGGCAACTTTACGGTCCAGTGTCCAGTGTCTTGCCCAGGGACACTTTGTTGATGGAGAGGAGAAGAGAAGAGCTGGAATCAAACCTCCAACCACCAGGTTGAAGGCCAGCAGCTTCTTTAAGCCACAGCCGCCCTATTCACAGTGACTAGTCCACGGGAACGAACAGAAAATCCACCCGGTGCTGCCTGAACAACTCAAACATATCAACAGAAGCAGCCACATAACAAGTAAGGACAGAGGCAGGTATAAATAGACAAGACACTAACGAGGGAACACAAGACAGGTGAACACTGGGAACAGGTGAAACAAATCCATGAAATCAGGGACACACACGGGCAAGCACAGACAGGATAGGATGGGCTTCAAAAATAAAACAGGAAACAGAATGACAATCCACGGGACATGACATTGAATTAAAGGGAGTGGAGAAAATAGCATTTTATGTGTTTCCATGTTAGGCTGTCTGCACTGAACATTCACTTGCTTTGTGTGGCTGTGAGAGTGTGTGTGTGTGTGAGTGTGTGTGTGTACACCCCATGTATCCAAGCACCGACTGTTCCTCTGGAGTCTCCACTCAATAAGTTGGCAACAAATGCAAAACCTGCGAGATCAAAGGGAATATCACCCAGCTAATTCAACTTCAGATCAGAGAGAGATCTTCAAATTAAGTGCAAGGTTTTGAAGTAAACGCTGTTTTGCCACCGCGTTTCATTTATTTTCAGCTTCAGTGCCCTAATTGGCCCCAAAGGTGAGGAGGAAAGTGGATGGGATGGGAGCGCAGACCCAGGGCCAACAATCCATCTAAAAATGTGCGCTAATGAAATGGTCTGGGGAGAAATTGGCATTTCGGTGCAGAAAGAGCAAAGCCATGTCAGATCGGCTAGTGGCCAAGCAAGGAGCCCTGTGGGACCTGCACTCTGAAAGCAGCTCAATATTTCATATCATACAGGTATTAATTAGCCTCTGCATAACAGACTTTCACTCTTTTTAATCACAAAATATGTCCAGACGGAATCTGACCTCTGTTGTGCGTGCAGCAAATCTGCAAAACTCTCATCATACCTGCATGAGCAACTTTGATGAGGACACATCCAAAGAGGCTCCAGGCATCTGGTTGAACATTTAAATCCCTTGTTGCTGTTTCCTGCCTCAATGTTGTTGTTGCTTTTTTACAAAAGTGGCACATGCACTAATGGCTGGCATCAAATGAATTCATGCTTTAAAACATGTTATACAGTCTAAAACGGCTTCATTCCGAAACACAGTTCCCAAATCAATCCAGCTTCAGGGAGACAACATTGTTGCTGGACATTGTTCATCTAAAAATTACAGCTCATAACTGAGCTTAAAGTAAACAGCCCATAATAATTTACTTTATCACATACCCAACCTTTATTTGCCCTTTGTGAGGGGAGTGATAAAGGGGGCGTTATGTGATAAACCTCAGCACTGATTCGGCAGGCGTCTGACCAGCGCAAGCCAAAATGCCACCGCGTGCGATTGTGGCTGCTTCATGTGCATCGAATGTGGTTACTGCAGGGCTCATAATGTCAAGCAAAGATGGAAATGTAATGGAGATAGAAAAGTGGGAATATTAGTCCATGATCACTG
Organism: Gadopsis marmoratus; assembly: GCA_036023855.1. NCBI lineage: Eukaryota > Metazoa > Chordata > Actinopteri > Centrarchiformes > Percichthyidae > Gadopsis > Gadopsis marmoratus. The sequence continues at coordinate 2,202 of JAVQJF010088614.1, forward strand.
TTTTGTGCTTTGGCCAAATTTCCAAATTAAAAAAAAAAACTGAAAATATGACGACTATTGAATTATTTCAAGGATAAATCACTGATATTTAATATAATATCAGCAAGCAGTTATTGGTACCGTCACAGTTACAGCATGGCAATGTCGACCGCTTGGTCAAATGTCAATACTTTGGATTATGTCCAAATAAAATACCTGCAAAAGTAATGCCAGTCCCATCAGCCTCAGCTGCACAACGTGTTTAGTGCTAATTAGCAAATGTTAGCATGCTAACACAATGAACTGAGGATGCTGAACATTACACCTGCTAGCATTGTTATTGTGAGCATGTTAGCGTTGCTTGTCCAAATACAGCCTCACAGTGCGAGTGCGCTAATGGGGCTGTAGACCCTTAAGCTGTGTCTCAATTTGGATACTTACTTCCAGTTAGTATACGTCCATGTAGTACACTGTGTACAGTATGTACTTACTTGCCTAGCTTACATTTTGACAGGGTAGTGTTGTCTCAAATCAAACACAGCCATTGTGCACTTACCGGAAATGAGGACTGCAGCATTTGACAGCTTCTTCTTTTAAATGGACATTTGACTGCGACTGTCACCTGCCAAAATATCTGCTTGTTCGTTCACTTGACTTCAATTCAATTTTATTACAAATGAATAAAAATGAACGTGATTTTACTTTTAGGCACTTTTAATGCATGTACGCACTATAAAGCTATAGTCTTGTTGAATTTTAGCATCCAACATTCTGTGATTCATCAGCAAAAGATGACACCAAAATTGAAATATTTTAAAATTAGATTTGGATGTGGGGGTTAACAGATTACTAGAACAAAGGCTGAGGTAAACTGAGTTAAGGATAAGGAAATTAATTAAGGGCCAACGTTAGAATTAGATTGGTTAAGGGTGACAAATAAGGTTAGCAGAATCCCTCTCTTTGAACCTGAGCGTTGTGTGTGCAGTCTACAGGCACTTACTGTTGATGGATTCCCCTCCATCGACTTGGATTGTGCCTCATTTGTATGTAGCTTTGGGCAAAAGCATCTGCCAAATAAATAAATGTATGATTATTGTTACAAATTATGATTTTAGACAATTAAAGATCCTCAAAGGTCTACTGTTACCTTTTGTGCAAGACAGTAGTCTCCAGCTACATTAACAGCCTTCACTCTTCTGGTTTCAGGCTTTCAACACGATTTTGGAAACCTGGCTGCAGGGATTTGCTCCCATTGAGCCACAAGAGCATCAGCGATGTTGGCTGATCAGGCCTGGCTCACAGTCGACGTTTCAGTTCACCCCGAAGGTGTTGGATGGGTTTGAGTTTAGGACTTTGTGCAGGCCAGCCAAGTTCTTCCACACCAAAGTGGGAAAACCATTTCTTTACGGACCTGACTCTGCCAGCATTGTCATGTTGAAACAGGAAAGGGACAAACTGTTGACACAAAGTTGGAAGCACAATATTTTCTTACATATCTTTGTATCCCGTAGCGTTTAAATGTCTTGTCCTTGGAACTAAACAGCCCCAAACCAATGTGGACAGGAGCATCTTTGCACATTTGGCCACATAGTTTATATATCAGCAAGAAAGTGGCCGCTGCCTGAAGAAACATCCATACTCAGCAGACTGTCGCTCGATAACAAAGCTGTAAAAGATGGGCGCGAGAAGCCTGGGTTTTGTTTTCCATCTGACACTGATGGATAGCTCAAGCCTGGATGAACCCGCGTCTGGACAGTCCAGACCTTCATGAAATCCTGTGGATTACCTGGAGGAAAGATCACATCAACACCAACACGCCACCAGTCACTCGCATCCCTGACAACACTATATGTACTGCATGTAGGGAGATGAATTTTCTATCACATAGTGTATCTTACGGACATTATATTTGCATTACGTTTGAGGATTTGTTCTTTGTGTGCCATATTGTCATATCTGAATTGATCCAGTTTTAAGGAGCACAAAAATACAAGAACAGCCTTGTTTATAGCTTGGCCACCATGTCTTTATTACTTTATTCAAATAACGGCTTTAGAGCAGAGGGGCGTAGAGTTTGTTCCACCTTATGGAGGCATATGCAATCCTTCAGTTGACCTGAAAGTCACCATGAAATGAAAAGTGACTTTTTCAAGATGTTTGCTGTTTTCTTCACAGCATAATATAATCCTATGTAACAATAAGTGCCAAAATATATGTCCACATGCATATGTTGTTGTATAAGAAAGGCCCACTTCTTCCTGGAAAACAGTAATGAGCTCATGCTTTACCAAATGCGTGGGAAATAAAACTCCCAGAAAATAAAGCTTGTATTTATTTCTTTCGAAACACATAATGTTATACTTTTGATTGATCCTCCTTGCATTATGTCCTGCCTCAACATCCTTCTTCAGCAGGAGCACATCAAATTAACGAGGCAAGATGCATGCCACCAAAATGCTTTTTCACCTCCTGTAGATTGTGGAAAAGAAAAAAAGAAAAGGAATAGCTACTTACACGCAGCAATGTTATGAAATCACTCCAACCCATAGTTTAAATTTGACTTGGCAAAATCCTTGAAACAAGTTAAATTCCACTGAAATGATGTCACCTCATGGCCACATTTTGCTTTCTCGTAATAACATTTTTGAGGTGAATATTTTCGCAGAATGTCTGTTTCACCCTGCTTTGTGTGATCAAGGCTACCAGCTACCATGTTGGAGGACGCTCGTGCTCTGCCAAAAACCCTCCTGCCTCCTCACCAAGGCCTCCTATTCATGCTGCATGCTCCCACATGCTGTCAGTGGAAACACAAGGGATGACCGTGGGTGCCTGAAAGAAATATTTAAAAAAAGGAAAAAGAGAAAAGGCAGTCTACTCTTGCTGTCAATGCAAGCAGAGGGATTTTTTCTTTTTGCGGGGAAGAAATACATTTTCCCTGGTGCTTGAGAGTCCATACTATAATGAGAACTAACTGCACTGTTCCAATCCCATAGGATCTCATTGTGAGTCTGTGGTACTCTGTGGTAGGTTTATAGAGACTATATCATACTTTTATAACCTTTCTAATGATGGTCTTTGTGCTGTTTTATTTACACAGTGGTTATCACATTACTATTGTTACTTAAACAGCCTAGGAAGGATGAAAGGCCAGTAGGCTGAAGCTGCATTTCCTCATCATAATAATAGTAATCGGACGCTACGGTCTTTATTGTCAAACATGAGGATACATTCACACATGCAATTGCGTCCCACGATGAAACTCGTCCTCTGCATTTAACCCATCCTGCCATCCTTCCTTCCTTCCTCCTAAGGACAGCCTGGAGCAATATCATTTGGGATATTGAAGAAGGGCTTTTGAAACAGCCATGTCAACCTCCTATGATGTAATTGGTCTTGAAACACAGACTGCGAAGGAGGTGGCCCCTGAAAAACAAAAAAAAAAGGCATCTCATATACATGAACTATAACAAGCACCTCCTGATTTCAGGTGACTGCTTTGATTCATTCATTCATTCATTATCCATACTGCTTATCCCGAAGGGTCGCGGGGGGGGCTGGAGCCAATCCCAGCTAACATTGGGCAATTTCCGGCCTCGGCAGTAAACCATCCTTACAAACGGACCTTATGCAGCTGAGCTTCAAAATACTGCAAATGTTATTTTAAATCCTTGACACAAAAATGCCAGGCTAAAACGTAAGGCGACATGTGTAAAACTATGCACGAGACATCTAAAATGTTACATTTGAGTTTAAGGTGTAGCCAAATGCTGTAAAAAGGGCATCTTGGTTTTGAATCCACCATGCACGGGGCTGAATTACCAGCTGGGAGTGTGCAACTGCCCCATGGTCCCAGATCTCCAGGGTTCCCCCCAAACAACACATGTTTACTGCGTAGCAATCAGTTTGGGTACTTTGATTACTAATCAATAAAGCACGATATCAGCTGACATAAAGTCCCAAAGGTGTGTCCTACGTTATTACATGATCTTGAGTCTGTTTTGAAGTGGGTCTCTGCCAAGACCTGATTTTAAGACCATAGTTCCAAAGTAATTTGTGTTTAATCATATTACTGCACAGTAAACCTGTAGCTGGGGTTGTATTCTATCACAGGAATGCTGTTCATTTTTGTCCCAGGGTCCTCTAACTGATTAATCCAGCCATGACCATGCAGTGTATGTATTAAATGAGAAGGTAACAAACGTATGCATCTTATGTACGTTGATGAAATTGTCTTACATGGGTTTTGTAACTTTGAAGCCACCCAAAAGATCAATGCTCTTCATTCATTTAGGGGAAATGAGAACAAAGGGAAATTAAATAAAACAGGTTGGAGAAAGAGGTCTAAGCCTACACATACAGCCCAGAATAAGGTGCAAACATGATACAAACGTATTTTGACACACCAAGAGTTGCTGCAGACCAAGTCACAAAGCAGTCAAAATACCAATAATAATAAAATTAACTAATGTCAACTGAAATCTCTCAGTAAAACACCCCAATTTATTTTGGAACAGATTCTCTACTCAAATGAAATGTCAAGGCAAATATAAAAGCTGCTTAGCAACACTGAAGTACAGCCTTAAGAATTCTGTATTAATTTATATAAATATGGTGGATTACAAGTTTGAAATAAATGTGGGGGTTTGTATACCCCCCCAGCGCTAAAGGTGATCAGTAATAATAATATGCGTTCAGTCGGTTTTCACCTACTTTGGCAGCCCAGAAGCTACGTGTTGGCTAAACGTGATCTTACAGCGACATCTGCCGGAAGATAGCTCGCACTACATGTAAAATGAAGCAATGGAAGACGGAACGCTTAGGTAGTTTTTAATAAAGTAACGTTTAATTTTGACGTTGCAACACGTGTGGAGTCTGACGGTACCTAGCGTTTGACAGCAACGCTGCCCTTCAATAGCTCCCCCTACCGGTCAACCTTAATGATGTGACGTGTGGCCAATCACATCCGCTCTTCTTCGCAGCTCGACCAACCGAAATCAAGCATGTTCCTACGTGGACGTTCAGCTTGCGGGCGGCAAAAGATCCGCGCCGCGCGTCCTCGCAGAGCTTCAACGCTTCAGGATGGGTGTAACTGCGGTGTAACTGCGCTGAGACCTGCTGTCAGCTCCGCCATCTGTGCAGGTGCGGCGGCTACTTTCGCTCATGTGCGCAACTGATGTAATAATATCTGAACCGGCGTGAGAGGAGAGGACACGGACTCAGGATGCGCAGCCGACATAATGTGGAGTTATTGACACGATTCGATTAACAAAGACTGTGATAAACGTTTGCCGAACGTACTGGGGAGTAGGCATACTTGGATAACCACAGAACCATGTTTCGGCAAACGAAGGCGGTGCTCCAGAAGCTTCGGTGCCTACGGTAAGCTTAGCTAACGGGTACAGCGAGTTAGCGTCGACACTCCTGGCGTGATGCTAACCAGCTAAGTGCTGTGTGTTGTTTAGCTAACGGGTACAGCGAGTTAGCGTCGACACTCCTGGCGTGATGCTAACCAGCTAAGTGCTGTGTCGACTCTGACCGCGTCACGGCGACACACTCGCCGTTTGTAGACGAGCTGGTGCTGTTGACTTTGTCAAAGTGTGACCTTGCAGGAGCAGCCGACAGTGAAAACGCGTTGTTTGTTCTAGAAAAAGCTAGCTGACGTCGCTGCTTGTGGTCCTATACACCCTTAACCCCTAACACAACGCTCTGCTTCCCTCCCAGCTTCGGTGGACCGCAGCATTCGCGGAGGCTGAAGGGCACGTCGGCAGGAGAGCGGGCCGCTCAGCACCAACCAGGGCAGAAGATCCATGGCTTTACAGTCGGAGAGGTGTCTAATTTCGGTAGACTTATTACTAGCTTACAGCTTAACCACTGTGGGTAAACTTGGCAGCATAATTTTATGGCTTATAAATTATAAAGTAATGCTTGAACGCCGAGGAGATCTGAAGTGCATGTATGAAACGGTGCTCCACAACTGGACACAATTCCTGGGTGAATTTTGTTTTGTTTCCTGGTTGAACGTCTCCTCATGATTTCATTGACCTGCTTGCACCAACCACTGATGCCAGGTTTCCTTCAGTGGCTGAGATGTGACCGTTTTTAATGAAAGTGTCTTAACTTCTGTCAGGCGGTAATATTTTGCCGCTAATTCTGTTTTTCCCAGGTCGTAGCGGTCCCTGACTTGTTTCTCACGGCAGTGAAGTTGACACATGATAAAACTGGAGCTCGGTACCTCCATGCGGCCAGAGACGACTCCAATAACCTCTTCAGGTTGGTTGAAATGGCTTTCAGCAGGACTATATGTTCATATTCATGTCACATCCTTGCTCTCTGCAATCACTCTTGCACTGTTGTCGTAGTATTTAAAAATAATAAATCACGCTGCTCATACACTTGTTCCTGTATTCAGTGTCCAGTTCAGAACGACGCCCATGGACAGCACAGGGGTCCCACACATCCTGGAGCACACGGTGCTGTGTGGGTCCGAGAGGTATCCCTGCAGAGACCCTTTCTTCAAGATGCTCAATAGGTCCCTGTCCACCTTCATGAATGCTTTCACAGGTACAGAACAGTCATTTGGACTGTTGTCTGTGAGCAAAGAAATCTCAGCTTACATTCACACGAATTTCCTCAAGCAGTCTCACCCTGACCAAGCATCTGGTCAGTTGGAGTTTACCAACTTAACACATGTACAGTAAGTACATGGAGGTATTGTAGGGTTTGTTAGTTTACCAGCAGTGTTTGTTAGCTCCACATTACTGTGATGGACATGTTCTGCTTGACGGTTCCAGAACTAAACATTTGATAGTGTTTACAGGCCTGAATATATGAATTCACATATTTATATTCCAACTACCATATTTGGACTTGTACAATTAATTATAGTGGTTTAAGTATTGAAAATGAGTGAGTGTTTACATGGTACCAGTACATGCTCAGAAAGTTACTGTCACTATTTTACTATGTCGCCTTCAAAAGAAAAGTAAAGGGTTTCCAAATGATGGTTGGTTACTGATGAGCTTGATGCCTGGTTTGTTTGTGAACAGCCAGTGATTACACCATGTATCCGTTCTCAACCCAAAATGGGAAGGACTTCCAGAATCTTCTGTCAGTCTATCTGGATGCCGTTTTCTTCCCTTGTTTACGAGAGCAGGATTTCTGGTGAGTTTTCACTGTTGCTGCACAGGCATATATGCTGGAATCCTAAAACCGCTAAATTAGATTTTCTAAAGTACTTGATGGCATAACAGTCCGTTTCTAACTGTCCGTTTTGTGTCTTTTGCTCTCTTTTTTTCGGTTACTGTAAAGCACTTTGTGACGTCTGCTCTTTAAAAGACGCTATACAACACATAACAAAAACGTACTATTGTAACAGTAGTCTAAAACAAATATATGGCAGGTCTGCAACCGTCAGCATCACCTGGGTTGATTCTGTATGCCTTGATCTTCCAGGCAGGAGGGCTGGAGGCTGGAGAATGAAAACCCCACAGATCCCAACTCCCCTCTGGTGTTTAAAGGAGTGGTGTTCAATGAAATGAAGGGGGTTTTTGTAAGTCAACACTTTTCCAGTCATTAAGATTTTATATGTATATGTATGCAGTATATTAGCTCAACATATTATTCTTTTAGGTAGCTTCAGCTATCCTAAACACATACAGGTCATTCGGGCGCTTTCAAAACTCCCCAACAGTTTAAACATGTAATGCACAATTGTGTTTTCCTACTTATTACAATAGTACACTGACATAATATAGAACTATAACACATGTTTGCCTGGGGCAGTTTAAAAAGTTTAAAAATGTCCTGCAATCATGAAAAAATACCAAAGCGAGGCTACGCAAGAACATTTTGGGCAGCAGATGAACTTTGGCTGATGCAAGGAGAGGGAGTGGGAGTGGGGTGGTTGGAAGAAAAGAAAAAAAACGATACAGGGGGACGAAACAGCCTTTCCACTTAACATACACCCACATGATGTTTCCGGGTCAGGAGTTACTTGTGGGACATGCCATTGTGTCGCTGTCAGTGATTTGAAACCCCCATATTGTCAGTTCCACTTCAAAGTATCTATATGATACCTTAGAAGCTTATGACACAGTACACATTAATTTTGATGATTTCAGCCACCCAACAAAGTGCACTGGCCATAAATTCAGCCTGGTAGCTGATACACAGTATGTATCGGGTGTGTGTATTTTTAGCTGTGTATGTGAACGTTTTTTGCGTTTGGCTGTAGAATAAGTAAATGTGTTTGGTGCAACTGCTCCGTTTCTCTTATATTGTCAAATCATATATAGCTATTTAAATTGTGTGACAACAGCACAACAGTCCAAGCTGTTTACATATTTCATCGTGATATGAGTTGTGCTTAATGTCAGCAGTGGCAGAATCTTTCCCTAATGATTTGTGGGTGTGTTTTCATGTGTGCATTCATACAGTCGGACAACGAGCGTGTGTACGCCCAGCACCTGCAGAACAAGCTGTATCCAGACCACACCTACTCTGTGGTGTCAGGAGGAGAGCCTCTGGCCATCCCCGACCTTACCTGGCAGCAGCTCAGACAATTCCACGCCACACATTACCACCCCAGCAACGCTAGGTAGAGGGACACACACACTCACACAGCCTAGAAAAGAACAGGAACATGTTTAGTTCTGCTATGAAATGAGAACAGAGCAGGCATTAACTCCCACAGCTCACTCATTCTGGTCTTTGTTGTTGTGAAGAATAATTTCCTGCTGCAGACGGGCACCATTACACTTATGGCATGACACTTGTCAGTTTGTCTGTTGCCGTCACAGGACAGAAAACACGCAGCTTTTTAAATTGTACATGCAGTATATGTTTTAATAGGTTTCCTAAAAGAAACTTTGAGAGAGAGTCTTCAATATGTGCTTCAGGTTCTTCACCTATGGGGATTTGCCTTTGGAGCAGCATCTGAAGCAGATTGAAGAGGAAGCTCTGTCCAAGTTTGAGCGCATCAATCCAAGCACAGAGGTCCCCTCCCAGCCACACTGGAGCAGCCCTGTAAGTTCACAATTCAGACATATTGCCATAACATCTAAGGGCGAAAGGGTATTCGGGGATTGCAGAACTATTTGAACAACCAATGAAAAGCCCATTTTATCTGGAAAAATCTTGAGCTGAGTAAGATAATGAGCTGCATCTCTCTCCAACTTTATCAGAACAAATTGGTATATAAAGCATATATGAAGGTTGTCTACAGTCTCGCTGAATGCTGATGGGTGGGAAAATACTATTAAGAACATAAGTTACATCTTACATTTCATCCTTTTCGAAAGGTGTTTATGGTACTATCCAAGTGTTATTCATTTTGAATTTTTCAAACTGAAGCATTATGTATTTAATGAATCACATGCATGCACGGTTCCATCTTTTTATTGTTAGAAATGGAAATGCATTGAATGGTCTGTCTGATCTCACTGTGAATCTCATCGGTTTCCCCCAGAGAGAGGACCATGTGACGTGCAGCCCTGACGCTCTGGCTCCGGATCCAGCCAGGCAGAACACGCTGTGTGTGAGCTACCTGCTGGGAGAGTACGATCACATCGCTTTCTATTTCCCGCAGAGACATTTGTCCTCAAAACTTTGTTGTGAAGCCATAGATAGATCCCCTGATCCTCGTGTTTAACCCTTATTTACAGTGGCTTGTATTAGTCATGTTGACAGGATCATTCAAGGGGCATCTTCCTCAATAGAACAAGACCTCATATAACTGTTGGCCTTTAGTGTGTGAAGCTTTGAGCCTGCCTTGTTGCTCAGTAACATCTGACCTCTTGCTCTGGTTTCTCTGTGCAGCATCACTGACACGTTTGACGGATTCACTCTCAGCCTGCTGTCCTCCCTGATGATCTCTGGACCCAACTCTGCCTTCTACAAAGCTCTCATTGAACCCAAGATAGGAACCGACTTCTCTTCCGTCGTAGGGTGTGTACGTGGGCTTTAAGATGACCGCAAACCCGCATTATACTGAGTTGTGATCAGTTACAGTTTGGTTGGAAAGCTAACTTGACTGATTGTATACACATTTTTTCTTATCCAGCTCATATGTGGGATAAAACAAATCCTCTTGCGTGTTTGACCATTTGTCTGTTAAGCGTCCATGACATTCATGTATTTGTTGAGCAATATGAAATGTCCTCTTGTGCAGATATGATGGCAGCACCAAAGAAGCATCGTTCAGCATAGGACTGCAGGGAATGGCTGAGGAGGACACAGAGAGGGTGAAACAAATCATCAGTCAAACCATTAATGACATTATAGAGTAAGTCCCACAACCCCACAAGGTATTGTGGTTTTTATCTCATGGCTCGATTGTTAAATGCGCTTAAATCTGCCTTGGATATGAGGGATGCAATTCAGACTCTGCTCTTAAACCTTTTTACTTGTTTTGACGAGACAGACATGGTTTTATGAAGGTGAAAGATTTTCTTCATTCATCACATCTATGTTCACTGTCTGTCATTTATGTTTTCCACAGGTATATTTGTTTGGTTTAATGGAGTAGAAAGTGAAGTTTAAATTTGTACTTAAAAAGTAAAAAAGAGAAACTAATGTGTCAGCAAATTTGTCAGTGATTAATTAAACTGGCTTAATGTAACAATATCAAATCAAATCAAATCAAATTTTATTTATATAGCGCTATATCATAACAGTTATCTCATAGCACTTGTAAATATAGAGCAAGTTCAAGCCAACTCTATATCTACAGACCCAACAATTCCACCATGAGCAAGCACTATGCGACAGTGGTAAGGAAAAACTGCCTTTTAACAGGCAGAAACCTCAGGCAGAACCAGGCTCTTGGTGGGCGGTCATCTGCCTC
>JAVQJF010088615.1:0-15433 GCA_036023855.1 Gadopsis marmoratus
TGTGAAAGAGTGGTTCAGGGAGCAGGAGACATCATTTTCACACATGGATTGGCCTCCACAGAGTCCAGACCTTAACCCCATTGAGAATCTTTGGGATGTGCTGGAGGAGACTTTGCGCAGTGGTTTTATATTAAGTTTTTACCACACCAATACACCAAAGCAAATTCCTTGTACGGGAAACCTACTCGGCAATAAAGCTGATTCTGATTCTATATAAATAAAAATTTATTGAATTAATGCTTTGTACCTCCCTGCCAAAGAAAGAAGAATCTGAGGTTTACTCAGCATATAACTACCATAACATTAGCCAGTTATAAAGACACATTGAGACAATCTGTAATATATCATTACATATTATACATTTACAGTTTCTGAAATGGAATAATATCTTACAAATATCAATAATACACTATAGTGTGACTGTCAGCTTTAGGTAAAGAGACAGCAGACAGAGAGCCAGATCACCTAACTCCATCAACCGCTCAACTCCTTCTTTAGAGTGACATGATCCTAGTAGCAGGTAGGAGGGGTGCCTAAAAAACAAATAGCCGGAAGCCTGCTGCAGCCTATTCAAAATGGAGAGCACTGATTTTGCCAGGTAGCAGCAGCCGCCACAATGGCAACTGCTCCTCAACATCCAACTAAACGACTTGCACCATGTGAAGCATAAAATCACATCACGGCATGATGGAAAAAGCCAAATTTATGACTGACTTCTTTATTTATACAACAGGAGTTTGCTTTGGTATGCTGTAAACAGATACACCGATTGCTCTCCTTTTTGTGTTTCTGACAAAGTAGCTGCTCAACCAGTGTTTGTTTCCCTCAGAATCCTGCGACCTGTACTGGTTACTGTAACCATGTTTAGGTAAATCAACCAGGACTGAAATCTTAAGGATTACTACTGTTGCACAACCGTGCTAGTAAAAGCTAAACCTCTGTTGTCTTATCCTTTATTTTCCTTTTGTTCTTTTCTTTTATTCTCTATGGCGCATTAGCCCATATTATATATCATGTATTAATGCTACTTGCTATATTCTGAAATGAAGTTGATATATGTCATTGTTATTATCATTTTGTCCATTATTATTACCATTTCTTTTATATTCTTTGTTTACTATTATCACTACACTTACTCACATAATGTTGATGTGCTGAATTGCTTCTTGTGGTCTTGTGACCTACATTACATACTGCACTGACTCAGATGAACGGATGTCCATATATGTCTCGAGTTTCTACTCTCTGACTTATGTCCTTTTATGGTATTGTATTACTTGCAATAGTACACACGTCATACAGTGTATGACGTGTGTACTTTGCTTCCGCTGTTGTGCGGACTTGCCTATATAATCTGCTACCGTCCGAGACGGAGACACAACTTTTCGACAGACAACCTTTTCACAGCTTAACAGCTTTTCAACCTTTACTCTCTCTTGAGCATTTATCAGCTTATACCCAGTCTCTGGGATTTAGACCCACATTGTTGGGAATCACCCGAAAGGGATTAGTCATAGGATAGGACTGTATTCTTGTACCTTCTGTGTTATACAAAAGGAATAAAACTTTTCTAAAGAAATTACACCCTGACTTTTATTCACTGAATAAGAAATAAGGGATATAAAATAAAGGTACCCCTAAAGGGGAATTATTTCCCCAGATCCCCCTGAAGGCTGAGAAGGACCCGTGATCCACTTACAAAAAGGTGAGTGCCCTACAAAAGAGTTTGAAACCTCTATATTAATAGAAGGTTTTCAATCCAAGGGTCGGACTGGTTACAGACCTATAAAAAGGGTATCGGTGTGGTGTGATCATCTAAACTAACGGCAACAGCAGTAAAGGTAAAAGAAAAACAGGAAAGAGGTCAAGATGCTGGTAGTGGTTTTAAGACTTTATTGATATATAACTCTCTTAATTACAACACCGGGACAGATCGCTCAACACTACCTTAATGTCCCACTGTACTTGTTGGTGTGATGGTCATTTTGTGCAGTGGCAGCAACACTGGAAAACTAGCTAACTCTACTTGTTGTTTCAGTTGAATAACTTTTTTATCACTTGTTTGATGTGAGGTAAGAGTGCAGCTGGCTTAACTTAATTTTAACTGGCATTTTCAAGAATCCTGACTATTCACATGCTGTTTCCCATGCCATACTATTATTGGGCCACCTACACATTACACATACAGGAGCTTTAATGACATCCCATTCCAAATTCATAGCCATCAATATGAAGTTGGTCACCCCTTTGCAGTTATAACAGTTTCCACCCTTCTGGGAAGGATTTCTACAAGATTTTGGAGCGTGTCTGTGGGACTTTCATCCAGAAGAGCATTTGTGAGGTCAGACACTGATGTTGGACCAGAGAGCCTGGCTCGCAATCTCCGTTCTAGTTCATCCCAAAGGTGTTCAATGGGGTTGAGGTCAGGGCTCTGTGTGGGCCAGTCACGTTCTTCCACACCAAACTCATCCAACCAGGCCTTTATGGACCTGCTTTGTGCACTGGGGCAAAGTCATGCTGCAACAGAAATGCAAGATGAACACAGTAGCCATCAGACTAAAGACTTTACACACTGGAGGCATTATTTTTTTGTGTGTAAGATTAATTGTCACATCAATACTGTTGTTTTTGTCATGAGTACTTTCACATAGAAAGCAAATATGCACCTTTAATTATATGTTATTAATTAATGATATTCATCTATGTGAAGCATTATGTTTACCTGCTGTAGTTGTCGTGTAGGCGATCAGCAATCTGATCATCAATCACAGACTGAGGGGACGAGCGACGACATTTTTATTCTCTCTCGCCACTCTTACACACACACACACACACACAGAGCTCTGGCTGAGATGCTCAGCGCTCATACGGAGGTTAATTCGTCTTGTTTTTAACTCTTTTTAAACGAACATCAGGCTAAAGGGAGAGAAAGAGCAGAGCTCCTCTGCTGTAGGGAACCAGCCTGACAGCGCAGCGCCGTCCGTCAGGTGATGCAGCACAGATGTCTGTGAGCCACCAATAATGTCCCCTATATGAACAATCATTCATAAAACGCATAAATGTGCAGCTCGTCGACACGAACAAATGCTTGTGTTAAAGTGGTTCTTGGTTTAACGCCAGCTGATGAGTCTGTGCGTCAGCATAGAACTGCAACATATAGAATGAGCCCTATAGACGATTCTACCATCGCTCCGCTTTGGCAGATCTAATCCTTCACCACCTAATGTGAAAAAAACTTAAAAAACATTTCTTTTTTTAAATATTGTCATTTTCAAACTTACACCAATGCAAGTGTGATTTAAAAAAAAATAGCAACAAAAAAAATGAGATGCAGCTCACTGGTAAGTGGCGCTATGGTGAGCTATTCTTAGAACCTTCGATCCTTTCTAGTGCCCGCGGGCACCATGTTGGTGACCCCTGAGGTAGATTATGTAAATTACTTTTGGCAGGCTAGTATTTCGCATTTTCGTGCCATTTATTCAATACATCTCCGGTTTGTAAAGGCCTTAACAATCAAGGGGCCTGTTCGTGACACTATCACAAACAATTCCAAGCAGACATAACATGCTTATAGCAGGTCCATATCCATATATGTTAGAGGTGAAAACAGTAAAACACTATCCAGACTAACAATAAGTGGGCCTGTTTGAATCATCATAAAACAGATCTGTAGTCTCTACCATTTTCACTAAGATAGCATTACATGCCTCAATCAGGCAATTTACTACTAAAACATATCAGACGTCTGTCGTTTTGAGTCTGTTGTTGAGTCAGTGAGAGGAATTAAATTTCCTTCATTTTTCTATTTCAACATAGTTTGCCTCATAAGTGGTAAGGGCAATCCTGAGACACTCATGCAGCTTCACATGGGTCATGGAACAACGTGCCCTTGTTTTGATGGTATTCATATGAGAAAAGCTAGACTAACAAGTATAAGTAGATCAAAACATTGTCAGCATTAGCAAGGCAACTCTCCTTATTTTGGGGTACTGATATTTAAAGCAAAGGAGGACTGCACATCAACCAATTCCATCTGGAAAGCAGGTGACGAGCAAACTGCAATAGCTCAAAGAGAATGTTGAAGCCTTGATATCGCTTGATATCGCTACAGTACAGCAATTCTTTTGCCATTAGGTCTGTTAGCTGTCTCGAATGCACAAAGCATCTCAACCAAATCAGCAAAAGACTGTTCCCACTCCTGTACTTTGAGAATCAAAGTGTTCACGTGTCCAAAAATGTCACACAGACTTCAAGTAGACTTCTGCCACACGAAAGCAGCTGACAGAAAAGACGATGAAGTAGGCTGGGGGTTGAGCAAATGAAATAAACAATGTTCATGACGGTGTCCATGGTGTTTTTTAGATCACCACTGACCTTTGCACGCAATACAGACCAATGAATGATACAGTGCAAAAACTGCATATCTGGCACTCCGATCATAGCTGGAGTGCCATCAGTAACCAACTAAAATTTTGGTAAAACTTCCTTTAGCAAATTTTCTAAATCCATTCCATGCACCTCAAAAAAATGAGAAATCTTTTTGGAACACCGCTTCACCTGTAGTGTGTCCCTCCGGACAAATAAGCCCCAGGATTTCTGGTATCGATAAAAGGCCTGGTCTGGTACGGGATCAGGCTACACATAGCAGGGATGCTATCATGCTATCATGGCTCTCTCTGCAAGAACGTGAAAGGGCCACTTGACTCAACTGAAAAGATGCTAGAATTCTCTGTACTTTCCTTCTCTGTTCGTCTGTGCCTTCAGGAAAACTGGCAGAAAAGGAGCCATGATTTGACTTGTAGTGCCTCTTTCACATTGTATTATTGGTCACAGCAATGCATTCGCTGCACAGCAAACACACCAGTTTATTACTTGTTGTGGCTGTCAAAGTAAGTAAATACTTGTCAATCCATTCCCTTTGGAGTTGGCGATTTTCACAATCAACTTTACATCTCTTTAGCTTCAAGAGAGACAGTTTGATGCTTGTTGTTAGCTTAGTTAATGTGAGTTTAATCTCTGTGGCCCACTAGCCCAGAGTGCAACATGAAGCAGCTGTGCTATTGGTTCAAAGTAGCTCAGAGATATACAGTATATTGATTTTTTAAAAATCATATCAGCCTGCACATGCAGGCCTGATTTGAAGGCAGCCTCATGTGGGCCATTGAAAAATGTCAAAAGGGCCGATACAGGCCATGGGCTGCTAGTAAAATAGGCCTGGACTAGGATTTATCTTTTTAACTCACGTCGATGACGACAGCGCTCGTTTTCCACAAGTGCAACAAAGTCCTCCATTAAGGAAGATAGTATGGCCAACAAACACCTGTTGAAGCAGACCACAAACTTGCAGAAATCAGTCCTGAATCTGATAGAATTGTTAAACACTATTTGCATTTGCATGTGCTGCAGGAACCCCAGAATATCTCCTGAGATCCCAAGACGAGTTGCACTAGGTTTGTGTTTAAAGTCCTTCTCATGTTCATAGTCACTTGTAGCTAGTTTCAAACTAGTGATTTAAGTCACCATTAAGTCTTAAAGAATGTCGTAGAACTGTAGTAATGTGTAAATCTGTTGCTTGGAAATATTCTCAGAACCATCAAATCAAAAGTAATCAACTGTATTTAGTTGTATTTACAGTATATAGTGCCAAATTATAACACGTTATCTCAGGGCACGTTTTCCCTGAGCAGATCTAGACTGTACATTTTATACATGTATAAACAGGAAGTCACTACAGCATAACCAGCTGTAACATAACACCCAAACAATACGTTTTTGGGAACAAATATTCAACTCAGGTAAGTGTGGGTTTGTTTTATATGACTGCTGCTAAGTTTCAAGTGAAAAGGAAATGTCAGTTACTCTATCTAATAACCTAATTTGGTCATTTAGTCTGTGAGTGTCATAACTCTTTTTCATTTGAGAAAAGTCCTTTAAAATTCTCAGAACGTGTCGAGGATATTTCCACAGCATCTCATCTTCCTCTTCAGTCTAAACAGTTAGTTGACTCTGTAAACATTCAGTAACAAATGATTAGTTAACTAGTCAGTGTGGTGCAACCTGCTTCAAAGGTCACCCACTTTTTGGTGCTTTTAGTATTTGAGAAAGTGAGTTGGGGCTTTGACTGGCTGGAAGGTCAACATAAGAATTTAGAAGCTCTTGTGTCCGTGGCTGTGAACCCTTTGGTTTAAGGCTTCATTTTTCAATATGTACTGCCTACTTTATCAGCATTGTTTTCGGGTGCGTAGCTTACGACTGGCCTTTGTTCATTTGGGAACTGATCAATTGTATTTACATGATTCATGTAGTGGCACGGCGGCACCTACTGGCGTCTTCAGGCAACGTCTGTTCTACTTTGTGTTAGTGCTGCGTTACTAGCGGCAGGCCGGCAAATTACCTGTCATTAACGAGTAGTAATTAGGGTACGATAAACTCGGGAAGTCCGGCGTCATGTAGTCCACCTTCACCCCGCTGCCCGCGAGCTCGCGGAGTCCGGGGAAGGCGCGCGGCGCGTCCATGTAGTCGTAGCGGAACCCGTCGATCAGGAACACGAGCAGAGGGCGGCCCGCGAGACACTGCGGCCCCGCGAGCAGCAGCAGCAGCAGCAGCAGAGGCGGGAAGAGGCTGGGACAGCGCGCGGGTGTCATGGTGGTGGTGGTGGTGGTGGTGTCCTCGTGCTGTGCTGTCGACACAGACAGGAATGAGCAGGGTGGTGTGTGGTGACGGTGTCCCGCAGTCCCTGCGGCGGGCGGGGCTACAGTCTGACGGCCAGTGTGTGTGTGTGTGTGGGTGTGTGTGTGTGTGTGTGGGCGGGGCTACAGTATAACGGCCAGTATGTGTGGGCGGGGCTACAGTATAACGGCCAGTGTGTGTGTGTGTGTGGGCGGGGCCTGGGTTATAATAGGCTATTTACAGCCAAAACAGAAGTTGACCCCATCCCATAAAAGCATAAACAGAGTGAACAATAACACAATGGATATACGCGGTCCAATTCATGGCACATGTACGGTCTCTTCCCCTGCACCATTTAAGGACTCTTCCGTAAATAAACTATATATAAATAAAATGCATTTTCCTCCACTCTGGTATTCATCAGCAGTACTATCTAAACAGCCAATACAGCAAAGTAAATCCTTCAATTCATTTATTTCCCCTCTTGTTTGCATGTATTCATATAACTGCACTCAAAGGCGTTTTCCTCATGTACACGGTATGTGTAAAAGTGAATTCAATGGCCTTTGTCGACTTTAGAACAGGTTAACAGACTAAAACACAGAAATAAACATTGACTGACAGTGAAAAGCACCATCAAAACAGCGCCTGTCTTGTAGAAGACCTTTTATTTGCTTTTAATAGCAACAAACACGATAAAACATTAAAATGAAAATACAAATCAGTAATTAGTAACGCACCTCTACAATAATGCTGTTGCACAAAAGGGTGCTAACAATAACATTTTAAACTTCAAAACATGTGGATCTGCATTTGACACCATTTTGAAATCCAAAAACCAATTACAAGCAATAATCCAAATCTGGCATAAAAAAAGGGCTGCAGTCTTTATCATCAGACAGGAACGTCAGCAGTCTTGCTGTTTGTTTCACTTCATCTCTGCCTTTGACCCTCGTTCGGATTTATTACCAGGAAATGATTTTAGTTACACAACTAATGAAATGAAGGAAACTGAACCACAGAGTAACACGCAGACCAAGTTGAGATGGGAAAACTCCAAAAGTCTCCAAAAGTCTTGAAGTACATTTGAGTATTTTTCCATTACAGTAAAGAATGTACCATTTTACACTGTGTCTAAATGTGCTAAGATTTAGAATTTATCCAATTGCCATCCTTAACACTTTCCTATCTGGCCAGTGTATCTACTGCTGCAACTTATGGACAATAGTTTCCATTTGGATCTCAGTCATGTGACTTTTTCAGCTCAATTACATCTTACTACTGATGACATATTCAACAAAGTTCAATTTAATAAAAACAACAACACAACAATATGCTCTATGCACAACATTTCAAAACATAAGGAATTTGTTGCTGACCTTTGTATGAATTCCAGGGTAAGTGACATCTCCTTTGGGATTTTATGTTTAGGACATAAAACAAAGAGAAGGTGTAGCCCAGGGCCACAATGGGGGAGTTGATGTGGTTATTCACAACTTCCTGATCTACAGAAATCTTGAATCGCCTAAACAAGATAGTAGTGGTTGTTTAAATCTTCCATAATGAATGTGGTTCTCTGCGCAGCATTTGTTAACAAGCATAAAATTCCTTGAAAAGGTATTCAGCAACCAGCTTTCATTTCTGTCGACATTTTGTTTACTCAGACCCTACAGTTTAAGACTGTCTCCACCTTTCTACATTGTCCTGAGCACCATTTCAAATCAACAAACTCCAACAAACATTTCCAGCAATGCACTAAAGATTATGTCCCACATTATCCAATTGTCTTGGCAGCAAAACTGCAAACAAGTGAAAGACATATCACAAGTTAGCTGGGGTGACAAAATATGTTATATGTTGACAGACTACAAACCCATGATAAGGATGCAGGGGGAGCTCGGGATGCTCGATCCAGCAGCAGCCGAGTCCTGTTGCTGGAAAATCAAACATCAAAGACATCTATGAATGTCATGAACTATGTTTCCAGTGTATACAGTGTTTCCCATACACACACTTTCATCACCAGTACACACACACACACACACACACACACACACACACACACACACACACACACACACACACAGCAAGAGTAATCTGTGGGAAACACTGATGTATCTTGAGGTCATTATCTGGGGTTCAAATCCATACAAACAAGGTATAATGTATATCTGTAAGACAAAAACAAGTTAATAAAAAGTCAGAGCAGTACCAACTGTATTTGATCAACAGTTGATCATGGTGTGGATAGAAGTTTCCCAGAGTGAAGTA
The DNA here is from genome assembly GCA_036023855.1 of Gadopsis marmoratus. NCBI lineage: Eukaryota > Metazoa > Chordata > Actinopteri > Centrarchiformes > Percichthyidae > Gadopsis > Gadopsis marmoratus. The sequence continues at coordinate 8,941 of JAVQJF010088615.1, forward strand.
GACAGCTAAAACTTTGCTTTTGCTTGGCAGATCCAAGAGGATTGACCGCCTCAAAAGCATCTTGAAAAAGCATCACCTTTAGAGAATCTGGGTCTGAGGCAAACATGGCATTAGATCTCATGACATGTCCATCAGTGACATCACGAAGGTGGTTCAAACTCTGCTGAGCTGCACTTTTAGTATTGCTCAGAGGCTTTCCAGTACTGGAATGTAATGATAGTGCCTCCTCTGCTCTCTATCATTGTACCCTAGTGTGACTTCAACAGGCTGAACATAGTTAAAGTGCATCTTGTAATATTGCAGCCTTCAGTGGTGCGTAGTTAAAAGACCATTTTCACGTAAGGCCTCGTGCATAGGGCTCTGCTCGTATGCACGCTTCCCAAGACATGTTAATGTCTCTGCTGGAACACCATACCGTTCAAGTTCTTGAGATAGCACATCAATTGCAAACTCACGTTGAATATCCTGAAGAGTTTGTATCTCCCAGGTTAATTCTTACAACTACTTGGGTGTACATGTTGACTGTAATGTCTTGGGATATCTGTGTGAATTCTGTATGCACTAGGATCCAACAGCGAGTTTTCGTCTTGTGCGGAGTCAGGGTGTTTGGGGCTGGACAGAGGGTAATGATAAAAAATGTTTTATGTTACTGAATCTCACCTTGGTTTAGTAACATATCAGTTAAAATAAAATCACGGATAAACAGACCAAACAGCAATGAAAGTGCTGGGACTGAGGGAGCATCCCTCCCTCCAAACACCTTTTCAGAAGACTATAATTAAACAGGCTAGGAAAATTATCGCCGAACCCTCCCATACTGTATTGAGAATACAAACTGCTCCCATCAGGTAGATGGGGTTCCAATTAAACACAGGAAAATATACCTGAATTGGTATAAAATGCTTTCAACCCTGTATCAGTGAATCTCCTAAACTCAGGACAAACATAGGATGTGAAATGAGGTGCTGCGTTGCAAGTATTGAATGCACTTACATCTGCACTTGTTTGTGCTATGCACTTTATGTCTGTTATTACAGGATATGTCTGTAATTGTTTTATGTGGCAGCCTTTATGTCCAAGACAAATCTACCTATTGTCAAAAGAAATAAATCTTGTATACTACTGGTGTTGAACCATTACATTAATGTATACTACCTGAATATCACCCTGGGAAGGTTGAATGGTAAATCACACCTGTCATCACAAAGCCCATCATCCTATTGATCTGTACAGTATAAGGGTACAATAACCAGCTTTAAACATTCTGATCTGATGAAGACACAGTTGGGCTCGATATGTTGTCTATTTATATATATATTTGTGGTTTGTATCAGTGTGCAGGAGATACATTTTCCATTAATGCTTTTTTTCCTTATATGACCTCAACCTCTTTGTTGTAACCCTGTCAGTCAGGAATCCAGCAATTAGAAAAGTCAATGTATTTTGGATAAGGCAAGTAGGGGCAGTAGGGTGTACTTTATTAACAACACGTAGGAATCCACCAATTGTATTTAGAAAAATATATAAATCAAACAATAAGATATCAGCCCCAAACCCACACAGTTCTCTACCACCCATGTTCCTGTTCTGTATTGTTTATCCTTTTTAAGGTGCCTGCAGAATTGCTCCCTCATAAGGCAGTTTCGTTAAACTACATCAGATTAAAACACAAAACAGCGGCGTAACCAAACATTGTTATTTTATTATCTTAAAAAGTAACACAATCCCCATAGGGTATCACATACACTACAACAACAGTAACACCAGTACTACACATCAAAGGGACTTTCAGATATTATAGACATTTAAAAAATCCCTCTTTTTATTGTTTAAATTATTTGACTAGGCATGACAGATAAACATCATTTACAGGTATGACATACCATTAGAAACAATGTTATTGTTGATCCTCCATTTTAACAAACCAACACCGATGTTAAGGGAAGACATTTCATGGACCGTCAGTGTAGAAAAGGGATGGAAGGTTACAGGACTGTGGCTGGAGGGGACTAGGGGCTGATGGACAATAGCAGGGAGGATTGGGGTAGGGGGCAGTGCAAACATCAGACATGATGGATGGAATCCACGACCTCCACCAGGCAGGGGACTATGGCTCTATTTTACTGGTGGAACAGAGGCAAGAACCCCACTCTGGCTGTGGAACAGTAGCTAAAACCCCTTAATTGTGGTGCAATAGAAATTAAATTCCCCTGTAGGGACAGGAACGCAACTGTAGTGGTAAACCCAAGATTAGTGGTACAGTAGAGAGTGAAACTGTCTGTGCATCTTTCTGTATAGGTGATAAGGCCCAACTACATAGCTACAACTGGCACTACAAACCTCTATAGAGGTATAATTGGGACTAGAACCCTACTGTAATGACATAGTAAGGACAAAAGTTGTGGGCGTTGTAATTGAGTGGAAGCCTACTGTTGGGTTAGAGCAGAGACAAGAACCCTATTACAGATACAGAAAGCGTGTACAGTATACCCCTAGAATATTGACAGAAGGATTAACACCCTTTAGAACTCTGCTACAATCATAGAATTTTAGGAGAACAAAGACTAGAATCAGAATTATTTGTAGCACCCGCAAGGGTTTTAGTCCCCCTTGGATTTTAGTTGCTAGCACCCCTGCGGACTAAAACCCAAGAACAGTAAATCTGTAAATCTCTTCCAGTGGTAGAACAGAAATTAGAATAAAATAATATTGACATAATAGTGACCATATTCATAGAACAAAAACATCAGTCCGTTGAGCACAGAATATAAACCAGTACCTTACTACAGAGGGAGAGGAGGGTAAAGCCCAAGTATTAGTAGGTTAAAGCATACTGAACCTTTTACTGAAGTGGTAATAAATAAGGTTAGACCCTTGTGTACTGGCAAGATGTAGAATGTGAACTAAAACATTAGGTCAGGGAGTAGAATCTTACTCCAGTGGTAAGGATACCTTCTGACATCATACCTGCAGCCATTTGTCTTGGTTTGTTAATGGGATCAGGAGTTTTCATGACAGAAGTGTTTGTTACATTTGTTCTGACACATGGCAGTGAAGGGTTACAGTTCCAGTCTACTGTTAGAGTTAGATTTCCAGTTGCAATATATCTGGCTCGGTCATGTGTTTCAACAAACACAATGTGTATGCAGGTGTTAAGCCAGTGAGGGTTCTCATCCTTGTCGTTATCCTAGTGACACCTACTGATTGGTTGCGGTACCTGCACTGCACCAGACCAACAGTATAGTTGGCTGCAACAAGAAGTGCAGAGCAAAGGGAACTGAGCACCCGATGTTGAGAGAAAATGGGGAAATATATGAAAATAAATAGAATTTTTAAAAAACTATCATGTCCTACCATACAAGTTAACTCAGAGTCAGAGTGTCCTGATATACACAGTTCTCCCAACAGAAGCAGCTATACTTGTATCTTTTACTGAGGCACACTTGAAGGGTCAGTAAGCTTCAAATGAAGTGCTTGTTGGATCGTGGAACAGGAAACCTTTCTGATGAGCTGCAATTTCAAAATTGATGCAGCCAGGAGAACACTGACTGTAGACATGGTCAGATAACACGTCATATGAACTAGTTTGTTTCAGGAATACCAAACCCCTTATGGCTAATTTATACTTTAAGGGTCCATGTGAAGTAAATTTCATCTGCAGCTCATATCTGCAGGTGTCCCATCAGATATCTGTGTGGACGACCACCAACTGACCAAATTGCATGGCCATGAATAACTGGTTTATCCGGGGTCTTACTGTGTGCATTTCCTCAATAAATGGATATCCTCAATCTGATATCTACTTTGTTGTGCCTCGCCACAGCTGGCTAGCTTGGATTGCCATCAGGATCTTGTGTTACACTTCTTATTGGCGAGAAGGATACATTATTTGGGTCCCTTTCTAGGATTCGGACAGAGGTTCAATCTGCAGAGGAAGTCATGTACTAGGCCGTTATGATGATGAGGAGGAATGGGAGGGGGTGGGGTATGTAGCCGAACCACAATGCTATCATGCACCATTAGAAGAAACCTTGTTAGCGAAGGAAGGGAAAGGGAGTCCAGCACTTTGATGTGTAGTGTGTAAGTGTATATATGTGTGTGTATGCATGTGTGTGTGTAGACATTCACAGGCTAGAGGCTAATGACATTGTGATAGCAGAAAGGACGGGCTGTGTTTTTGCTGCTGTGGAGGTAGTTGTAGAGGAGCCGATAGGACAACAATACTGGGATGACTGACAGCTCCCTGCACCTATAGGGGGATGGGAAATGATTGACCTATAGGACTGCAGGGGTTTTCGAGATGCAAATCCAGCTCACCTCAGGTCTGGTTTTAGAATGAGACCAACACATTTGGAATGTAGGTCTTATCTCCCTGTGCCATAATCAATGGTCGCGCTGTCCGTCTGTTCGATTCACTGTATAATCCCAGTCCTGTTCACCTAAATGCTTTATATAAGGGCCAAAAGTGTGCTGGGCAAACCTACCTAAAATAAAGTAAGAATGTATTCTAAAAATGTAAGCGGCCGTTTAATACTATATTCCAACTATTTAAATCACTCTTTATATTATGACTATTATCATGGCCGTCACTGACCTTGATACGTGTTAGCACCAGGAGCGAGAGTGGCTAAGGGATTCGATCTTGATAGAAATGTACATGAAAGGTAAAGTTGTGTATAAATAAAGAACTATTGAACGTAAAAGATGAAGTCACATCCCTGCTTGTTCTGTACAGCTCTGGCCTAGCGTTTTCCTGGATCACATCACATATTCTCTGTTGGACACTCAGCTTGAAGTGCCAGTACAGCTGCTCCTAGTGATTGTGCGCTCATATGCCCTAGACGGACCTTTAACATGCAGCAGAATCTACTTTCTCTGAGGCCAGGATTTTTATATTTTATTCCAAACTCACTACCCATCTGTGAAAATGATCAGTATTTTTTCCTGGTTAAATTCTCCCAACTCTTAGAAGAGGTCAGCGACTCACTTTTTAACTGCTTAGCTATGAAACTCAACAGGGATGTGACTGTAACCCCTCACGTCCACTGGGTGCAGCTGCGTCACATGTTCAAGCAATGCGATCTTCACACATTTACTGTTCAGTTCAGTTGTTTTTCTGCTTCAAGCATATTCTTGAATTAAGGTGCTTTGTTTCTAATGCTGTTTATAGCTGTTTAGCTGGCCTTTTCTGGATTTCCCCCCATTTCTCCACCCACTCCCCATCCTCCTCTCACTTCGACTGAAAATATACAGTATGGCAGCTGTTACAGGCTGTGATGTCACCTGCAGGCAACAGCTTATGTCTGAAGACCACTGTGATGGCCTCTATGAATAAACAAGAAAACTAGTTTTCTTGTATGTACATAAAGACAAGGTCAGGAACAAAATGCTGCATGCCATTAAATATTAATTCATGTCAACTGTCAATAAGTATAAGCATTTATAACCTCTATACAAAATTCACTTGTATTGTAATGTATATACTGTATATAGTTTTTTTAATGTCACCTCTCTGATTTCTTTATTATCTAAACCTAACACTGTTTTTTCTTTCTTTCAAATAGTTATCTATATGTTTCTATACCACTCAACCTGTTGCTGTGCTGCTGTAACTAAATTTCCCCTCAAGGATCAATAAAGTCTTATCTTGTCTCTTTTTGGAAAACCACATCTGGCCTGTTATGATAGTGGAGCGGCGATAAGAGCATGCGTCAAGTCAACATTGGCACACTGGCTGGAATGGCAGAGGATTGTTTCCGGCTGCCGTGACAGAGCTGAAACATGGCGCAGCTGCATCCTGTGGGAACAAGAGGTAACATAAAAAGAGAGATAAAAAGTGGAAGATCTGTCTCCATGAAACTCTAAACAGTCTGTAATAAAAAATCTCATCCCTGGAGCTACACCTCAGGCTGTCCATACATCTGACAACAGTTGGAGGGGATAGTTAAAAACTGGCAACAGTGCAGTTCAGATGGGCATCATGGCATCCAACAAATACAAGAACTGCTCAGCTTCATTCTACCAAGGGTGTTATAGTAAAAACAGTCTTAATTATAACCTATAACAATTTAACCAAACATCTATTCATCTAACCACCGCGCATTGTTGTTGCATTTTAGACTGATGGTCAACTATACTAATTGTCAGTGTCATTTCCTGTGGCACTGCACCTTACAGGGCGACTGCCAGTGGTGAATTTTAGAGAAGAGCTAACAGAGACAAGTAGTGAGTAGGCGATGGATCAGTGAAAGTGTGTGTACCATCAGTAACAGTAGTCAGCGGAGCATGTCTTCAGTGTGTAATACCAGGAGGCACCACTAGAGGGAGATGCATTGATCTGGAGCAGCTGGAATGGGAATGGAAAAAACATGACCTGAGATTACAGATTATACAAACACACCCCCCCCCCCACCCCCACACACACACACACACCCACACCCCACTAGAACCCACGGCAGTGAAACAACACAACCGCCGGGGGTTAACAAGAGGG
>JAVQJF010088622.1:0-10983 GCA_036023855.1 Gadopsis marmoratus
CCACTAAATACACAAGACAATAACGAGGGGATAGAACACAGGTGCACACAGGGGAACAGGTGACAACACTGAACGATCAGGGAGACAGGAAACATGACCAAATAAGGAAGGAGCCAATGGACACACAAGGTAACAAGACCAGGTGCACAACACAGGAGACACATGAACACAGGCACGCAGACATGGAACATGACATCGTGTGGCTTCTTGCCCCTTTCAACCAGCTACTTTTGCATAGAGCTTTACTTTTAATGAGAGGCAAATTCAATTATATTCATCCTTGTGCACTGGGGTGAACAATAAACACAACCCAGCTTATAACTCACAATTGTTTGCTTATTATGAATCTAACAGGGCTGCACACAACACAAAGAGTTCAGATCTCGCTCTCTCATTTGAATTTAATTCTTGTTTATTTACACATAAACCACTTGGGCTGATATTCTCATTTCCCCTCCCCTAACTGCTCCTAACTGTCTTAACATAATAGATTATACTGACAAAATGCGTTTCATCATAGTGTGTATACATAGTGTCTAAATCCCAGCCATGTGTGATAATATTGAGAAGAACCCACACACTTCTCTGCAGCACCACACTCCAGGAACAATCTGCTCTAATGATTTCTGATGTGATTGGATTTCTCTTCATGGCCATTGGGCTGTGTGTCCAATTCTGCCCACCGCTGATTTGGTTTCCAATGAAGATCATGTAATGATGTAGAGGTTGTGAAGCATTGTGGGTGGCCAATCCTGAGTACTGACACTCCAACCCAATCATTGAATGTTTCTTTTATTCCCTTTCCCCCTATGCTCCCCTTTCCCTTTTATATCTAATCTATCCTATCCTCTTTCATTATTCATTTCCTTTCCAGTCTCTTTCCAGTCCTTTTTTTTTTGACAGGGATGATTTCTTTCCTATGTCCTTTTCTTTCCCTGACTTGCTAGTCCTTCCTTTCTTTACTGTAATCTTTCCATTTTTGTCCTTAGTTTTCTTTGCTTTTTCTTACTTTTTCCTTGTTGTTTTTCATCTCTATTTCATCCCATCAATTTCATATTTCGTCTCCCTTTCATTCCCTTTTTTCTTTGCTTCAATCTTTACCATTTTACATTTTACTCAGGGACCCTGAGGTCTTTCTTTGTGTGCTTTGGGCACGGAGTATGTGTATTGATACTACGGGCCGGATATTGGACCCATTGGTGGGCCAGATGCGGCCCGTGGGCCATAAGAATGACACCCCTGGTTTAACGCATATTGAACCCCTAACATGTTAACCTGCTCACCTGGTTTGCAAATCTGAATTGTGGATTGGTTCCTTCTTGCCATGAGGGGACATTACTAACAACTGAGCCAACATTCAATTCAATTCAATTCAATTCAATTTTATTTTTCTAGTGCTCTATCATAAGAGAGTTATCTCATAGCACTTGTTAATATAGAGCAAGTCCAAGCCAGCTCTATATGTACAGTCCCAACAATTCCACCATGAGCAAGCGCTAGGCGACAGTGGCAAGGAAAAACTGCCTTTTTAATAAGTAATAATAATAATAAATAAATAAGTAATATAATATTTAATATAACATTAATGTAACTATCAAATTTTCATTTACTTACACAGCATTTTGATATTGCAGTCTTGCTATGTTTGCTTTAGTAAATGATCTGAATTCCTCCCCCAGCACTGAGCCTGTGTACGTAGATTCTAATAAATGGATGCTGTGTCAACTTGAAAATCAGTTGTGTCTCAGATCAGGAGAAGCAGGAAAATCGGAATAGTCCAGTACAGTCTTGAAATGACCACAAGATACAATCCTGTCATTTTGAACTCCATTACAGTGTTACATCAGCATTAGGTCTGGTTTTAATGTGCTCAAGCACAAGCAGCTCAATTTAGGTTACTGACACACAGAAGGACAAAATAAGCCAGCGTATATTATTCATTGAAATCCAACACCTCTGTCTGTTTAAGTTAGAAGGAGAAATCCGTGAAGTCTGACGAATTAACGCTGTTCAGAAACTCAACAGGGGAACAAGATGAACTAACACCTAATGCCTCCAAATACAGAAATCTGTGTTCTGTTTGTAAGGATGCAGTTCGGCAAACACAATTCCAGTTGGACTGGCATGAGCACAGACCAACCGTGGGCTCTGCTCGTGGAGCAGAAAGACCGCGTAGCATCTGTCTTCAAATTAACATGCAAATGAACCTCGGCGACTACTCAAGCGTGTGTTGTCACTGCAGAAAATAGAATTAGCTCTGTTTTTGACTTTCACACCCTGAGCTAAAGAAGCAGGAGCTACAAATAAAGCTGTAAATCAAATGTAGCTAAATTCAATCTTCACACTCATTTTGGGCGCCACCTTCAGTCTCATAAGAAGGAATTGAATTCTTTCCGATACGTTTGCGCCTGTGTGCTCTAGGCGGACGCACGCGTGGCTAATTTTGAGTGGCGAAATCACTTGAGTTGAAGAAGGACCTTCGCTTTTTTCGGTTGGATCAATCGTTAGCTCCGTATACATTTTGTGTCTTTTCAGCTAACATTACTGTAGGCCTACTCCATGTCAGAGCATTCCATAGAGGTGTGTGTGGGGGGTTATTTGGAAACTCTTCTTTGACTTGATTTCAAGCATTTTATTGCCTCCGCATCTGGACAAGGCAGGACAATATTTCTCAGGGCTGGAGAACCTGGTACTTTGTCTGGCAAGTGTCCCCAAAGACACATGAAGCTCAAATCAGGAATATTGTCTTTAATCAGCTGATTACTCTCTGACCTATCCAACCGCATTTCGCCACGATCTCCATCATCCCGCCATACTGTTGCTGTCAAACTTTAAATCTGTTCGCCTCTCGCTTGCTGCCGGCTGTCATTTTGCAGAATTGCTGCGACCCTCCTCCACCCCATTCACCTCCAGTTCACCACATCCAGAGTCCGGGGTCGAGCTCATCAGAGGTGTCCACTCCTTACCACATCCAGATTTTCAGCATCCTTCCACCACCACAGCTTCTCTATATAGCAATGTCACGATGGCTCTTCACATTTATCATTTTTTATCATGCACATGTCAATAAAGAGCATTGGAATTCCACAAAGTGACGAATCAGCTCTGCAAGATGTCGTCCCACGGTCGGTCACAAGACAAATAACAATTTTGCTTGAACATGCAGTGATGCCTGTGAAGATTTTGGCTTCATTGTCAGCTTGTTCATGTCGGTGAGATAATACAGAAGTGCAAATACGCAGGTGAAGCAGAACTCCTGAGCGGCTTCTAACAACATCTTGCCACATAATCAAGGAAACACAATGACACAAGATACATCAAAACGTCAACATGGAGGAGAGTGGCACAAATAATAAAATGTAAATAAGAGAAAGTAAACCGAGTGTGGCTGTATGCGTTTGTGTTTTGAGATAGAAAGAATGATGGAGGATACATATTCTGTGTGGTATGTTTTAAAATTGATCATTGTGGGTAAGCATGAAACTTTGCTTTTGGGCTTTAATTAGTGCAGAGTTTCACTGGGGTTTGCAGCTGCAACACTGCTCCACCCAGAGGAGGAATAGTTTAGCTAATTCCACAAGGATTGCGGGGGGACATTTAGGTTTTTGAGAGAGTTTTCATGGAGATCTCTAACCATTAGGCCATCTCAAAACCCATTTATTCACCCTTTTATTGACATTGCATTTCCATAGAATTGTTCTTTAGATCATTCTGAAGGGAAACCATGCAGGCAAACATGCGCTATAGAAAGTATCATTAAAAGGTGTAATAATGGATCTCTCAGCGCGTGGGCATGATTTGATTATGAGGAGGCTACCCTCTATTTGATAGAGGAGAAGAAAGGAAATGCTTTTTATTTCACTATATGTCTGGCTCTATTCACACTGTGACGACTGTATTCAAAAGTTCGTTCCAGTGGACGGGAGTGTTTTTCACACACAAGTTCAGTGCAATAGGCAATTACAAACCCCTGCGGAATGAAAGTAGCTTTAACGACAGCTAAAGTACAAGTACTATACACATACTGCAAAATGCTGCAGGAAAATGTTTTCTATGCAATGGTGAAAGTGATCTCTGTACAGATGGCCATGTTCATTGTTGTTGCATAATGACGATATGGTCCCCTCTGTGCTCAGTGGAGTTAATAACAAGTGTTGAGTTTTATACCGACCCAGCCCGAGCAAAGGAGAGGACGAACGCTGATGGAAGCCACATTCTTCATTGTCTGTTTATACAAGAAAGGGCTCCATTGTTGTATATATATGCATAAATTTGAACCACATTTATGTATATTGTATTGTCTGGCTGGCTGGGCACTCTGCACGGTTGCCATGCCAACTCCGGTGCTAACCAGGAGACTGTTCTCGCCGGCAGCCATTTTTATCCTTAAGTTTACACTTAAAAATAAAAGGTTTTGATCAGTAGACATGCACTTCTATCCACTGGATTAAAGCTATAATATTATAATAAATAACAACCTCACATAATACGAGGGATGTTCTTTACTGGGAACTTTGGTCGTTGAGCTGGAACACAGCCAGTAATTGTTAGATGTATCACCATCTCGTTTATAATCCCAGAAAACTACAACTGGTGGCACTGCCACAGGATCATACTATATTGGTTTGGACAAAAACAATTCCACCATTAATGAGAGCTATATAGCAGACAGATGCTAGAAAATCATATTGTAACTGCATCAGTGGTAAAGTGTATCTTTGTTTGTATAGTTTCTGAAATGAAATCACTCCTCCGGAGTCATGAAAGCGTTTAATGGAAGATGGGAAGCTGGAGCTTTTAAAGATGCTATCCATTCATTCCGTTTTCTCAAGCGAGTTTGACCTTTTACATCCCAGTGTCATTTATACTGACAGTACAAACCCACAGAATGTAACCTTATCACAGCAAATCATTCCAGCCTTTCACTTCCATTTCCATGGGTTTTTTTCAGGTCCAACCCCACAGTTTCATCACCTTGGTTTTGTACAAGATATTGGGGTCAGGTAAACACTCGTCTGTTGTTTCTGGCTATTGGAGATATTTTCAGGAGTGCACAAGCTAGCGTTCAGATTTATACCCCTCTATGTCCAGTGTGAGGAATGACAGCGTAGCATTGAGTCGGCAAAGTGCGAAAAGCATGCATTCATGTCATTGTTGATTTTAGTGATTTGTTGCCTTGACCAGCAACCAGCAAGTGGTTGGGTTCAGCAGGTCCCTTTATACTGTAAAACCTAAGACTGTGTCACACAAGCCTCCTTACTGTGACAATGCTTTGGACAGTTTTTTTAGTATACTTCCATTATTACTGCAAGTTAGGTGTATTTCTGTTTTACTTATTACCAAATCAAAGCAGCGTAAAACACTAAGATACAAAAGCAGACTTTAAGATCAGATAGACATAAATACAAAAGTACATACAAAACAAAGTAAAAACCAGCGTAGTATTTAGTGCTGAATTTATAGATACTGTATAAACCAATACAACACAACTATGAGAATTTTTAGAATTTCCCTGAAATCTTAAACTGGCAGCCAGAATAATGATAGTAAAAAAGAAGTAATATGCTCTTTTATCTTGGTTTTTGAATTTGGCTGCCTTCTCTGTACAATTTGAATAGGACATCATTGCAATTGTCCATGCAAAAGGGAGTGTCGTGTCAGTATCTCCAAATCTCAACGCTGAATATTTTTTAGACTGGATGATCTCGCTACTGTGATTCTAAAAATGAAGGTTTAGAACAAAAATACTGGTCTTAGTATAGACCCCTGGGGCACTTCATACTTTTACCAGGAAGGCGAGAGATGACCATCACCATCAGAAAGAAAACATCTTTCTGTTCACGTAAAAGGAGGCGAACCACTTCAAGGACCAAACACTTTGCAGATATGCTCCAGACTATTCTTGAGAACGCTGTAATCAACTTTGTCATAATCTGCCGTTATGTCAGACTGCTAAAGAGCGGAGCATAGCAGTTTGTAAAAGATTGGTTTGCTTCACTACCAAGCACAATATCTGTGCAAGGATGCCGTCTAAAACCTAAAATATTTCACATTTAATTTCTCTCAGAATGCCCACAGATTGTAGCGACACAGGGGTCTGTTTTGCCCAGTATGAAGTGAAGTTAAGTGGCATTTACATCCAGCAGGTTGGCATTTTGCTGAGTTGCCATGTGGCTCTCCCTAGCCACTGATACACCCACTGATTATGACTGCACTATGACTGTGGTTTGCACCATTCACATTGAGTCGCAAAAAAAGGGGCTTTCTTGATATATTCATGACATTGTACACATGTTAAGGCAACCCTACACTTTACAGTGACGGTGAGACAGAAGCTGCAGTGGACGGTATTAAACTATAAAGCTGGGCAGAGCCAAAGCAGAGCACGCATTCTCAGTCACCTTCATCTGAAATGATAAAAAACAAAAGCTAAAAGCAAAAATCTGACACAAACTTGACACAAACATCTCATTATGATCAAACAACACTTCATTCTAAAGACATTGCCTTTGTACTCTACCTCCTAACAGATGTATGTGCCAGGAAACACAACATGTCCCATTTTATACAGAAAAAGATGCATTCTGATGTGTTTGATGTTCATGTATAATACACATCAAAGAACTGTCCTATTTAGTTTCAAGCCACTGAAAATCATGCCAGTCAAACGGGTGTGCTGTGTTTTTATTCACATCTTCACTGTCGTTTCTTTTCTACACAAAGTTCTAGTAAGAACAATTTCTGATCAAATTAAAGGTTTTGTTCCAAAATGAAACATCGACCATTTCCATTACAAAATGACTGCAGTACAAGACAGTATAGGTATGTTTAAAACAATGTTCAATGAGGTAAAGTCTTGGTTTAAAAGTTATAGATCATTTATTATTTAGAGACAGTTTCTGGTTAATAAACGATACTTTGGATGCGACTGATCATATTATTGTCTGTTACGACAGCGTGTTTGCTCACTTTTACGTCATGAAGTGTTCTGCATCACCACCATGCCCTGAACCATCAGTTTACCTCAGAACATCAGTGGTTTTTAAGGTCCAGGACAGGGCACCTTGATGCTTTCCGTTTCACTCCCCAATAATAAAAATGAGGAGAGACTGTATCAATTGCATGATTGCGACATCTCTGAATCCTCTGTGGGTCTTCCTCAACTCAGACCTTAAAGGTAACCATCAGCTATTGTTACTCCCCTCAGCTGGATGGAGGGCAGAAAGAACGTTGCAGGGTATAGACCTGTGAATGCAAATTGTTGTAACCTGCCTACAGGGGTGAGGGGGCTAAACTGTAGAGCTTTTTACCAGGCTTCACCACCGTTCATACAACTATGGCTACAATGTGTAACGTTCTTCTTTGTTTTACAACTCTCCAAGATTCTCTCTCTCTCTAATATATATACACACATACATACACACAGCGGTCAGCCATACCCTTATGAGCACTGACAGGTGAAGTGAAGAACATTGATTATCTGGTTACCATGGCACCTGTCAGTGGGGGGGCGGGGGGTGTATACGAGGCAGCAAGTGATCATTTTGTCCGCCAAGTTGGGGTCAGACTGGGTCAGAGCATCTCCAACACTGCAGCTCTTGTGGGGTGTTCCTGGTCTGCAGGGGTCAGTACCGACCGGGTCATGGGCGGCCAAGGCTCATTGATGCGCGTGGGGAGCGAAGGCTGGACCGTGTGGTCCGATCCAACAGAAGAGCTTCTGTAGCTCAAACTGCTGAAACAGTGAATGCTGGTTATGATAGAAAGGTGTCTGAACACACAGAGCATCGCAGTTTGTTGCATATTGGGACCAGTCAGGGTGCCGTGCCGTCATAATGTTATGGCTGATTGGTATTGAAACCTAATTATTATTGCTGTTAACAAGCATGAATCACACACTGCACATGGGCTCAATGTCTCACAAGACGCGTTGGCAAAGAAAGCAAACAAAATACATTTTCATCATCTCACTGCATATTCCAAACACCTGCTTCCTCCCAAAGGTTGGGACCACTTCAGATGTTCTGGAAAATGTTCTGGGAATTTTTTTATTTATTTATTTTTTAAATCATTCATGTCTAGTCCCTCTAGTGTGTCTGTGAAAGTGAACAGTGTTGGCTAGTAAACAAAAAGAAACGGAAGCCATTGCCAGGCCTGTTTCATGAATGAATGATTATGTGCAAGGGTAGACTAAGGGAGAACGGGAGCTGGTATAGATCAGGTTCAAAGCATTGCGCTAATTGTCTTTATTTATGACAGCATGTGATCTCTGGGATGAATTAATGCATCTGCCACACCGCTGTGATGATCCTTAGCAGTCGGTGTAGGAGATCAGCCATCAACCCTGATAGATGTTTAAAAAAGGGTTCCCCTGTTCAGCAGCAAGAAGGTAACGTACATGCAAACAACACCCTGACTACATTCTTTATGTAAATGTGAGGCCATAACACGACGGTGCCAGTACACTGAAATGACAGTCAGCATCCTTAACTCATGACGCATTAATGTTGCAACATACTGCAGCACTGTGCGGCCGTTTGTGCCCAAATGTTGTCCCACACATGCTGAGATGGAAGTGGTCATATTGGGATTGTCCATTTATTTGAAGTTTTCATATGGAAATAACCAACTTCTCCAGAACATAAGCATCAATACCTGTAATTCACTCATGTAAAAGTGACACATAAAGCTTTTCTGTTAATTTGAGACCAACAAATCAACTGCGTCGGCATCTGGTTAACACTATCTGAATTTTTAACCACAGTTACATGTAACGCACCCCTCTGTTGTCTGGTAGGGGTCGCATTTAAATTGAAAACTGAGCCACAGCTGTTCCATTGGATCCACTCCCACCAGTCCCCTACTGTTTGGAATGAAGCCAAATGAAAAAATAGTCACATGGCATTATGTTATGCACCTATACCGACAGTACAATAATGGCTACCAAAGTTCTGCTTCACCACAAACATCTCCCAACTCCCTCACAAATGTGAGAGCTGCGTGACGGTGACCTGGCACGCTGGCCTCAGGACGGCTACCAGCTCAGGCAGAGCAGGTGATGACAGCTCCAACACAATCGGACATGCTCAAAATACAACACTTCTTCACCATATCATGTCGGCCCAATACCTGCCACAGGGCACTGCTGTGCTCCACCACGCACCTCTCAGATGAGGCTACGAATTAGTTTCTGTTTATACTTAGAGCCTCACAGCAGCTCGATGTCCAGCGGAGTACAGCAAATAAATTACATGCAAACATATTCGGTAGAACGAAAAGGACTCCCAACCTTTTGTATTTTTTTTTAATGAGGCCTTAAAAGCAAGTTAGAAACATCTTATACCTTGTTCTTCAGGTGCCTCTGTGATTCAGTGTGATTTTGATTCTTGTTTTTGCACTTGCAATGTTGAGGATCTGCTGCTAACCTTTTCACAGGGGAAGCATAAATCAAGCTGCTTCTGTTTCTCCTGGCAGCATTGTGACAGTTTTTTGTGGTTTCTGTGTTGTCCAGAAGATTTTTGGCATCCGTTTTTCATTTCTAAATCCCTATCAGATTAAAAAACGAATAATGTCCTACTTTGATCGGCCACTACACGATAGGGTCAAAGCTACGTTCTAATTTTTCTGCCAGCAACACACCTGACACCGATGAACCAGACAAATGGTAATGAAAGCATTACC
Organism: Gadopsis marmoratus; assembly: GCA_036023855.1. NCBI lineage: Eukaryota > Metazoa > Chordata > Actinopteri > Centrarchiformes > Percichthyidae > Gadopsis > Gadopsis marmoratus. The sequence goes on from JAVQJF010088622.1 coordinate 9,679, forward strand.
ATTTAAAACTCATACAGTTATACTCAATGAGCTCTTCTTTGTAATGGTGCACTGAAACTCAGCAGCAACTCACAGCTAATTAAAATCTATGTATATAACAGAATAATCAGGTGAAACCGGCCCACATCTACAGTAAGCACTATTTATATCTACTTTTAAATGTGCTCAAGTCATGAAAGGAAGAAGTAGATGGAAGTGAGGAGACAGGCTGAGGAACTTTTATGCCTCGACATACTGAGAGACAGATGGTGCAATGTTGTTGCAACTCAGTATTGAGGAGGTATTCCTAATATGTTCTGCCTCTGCCTGTCAAAGGCGGGGGAGGTAATCAAGAGGAAGGTTGGATTTAAAGGAATCAGCTGCACGAAAAAAAAGTTTAAGTGTATAAAACTCAGTTTCACGTACGTGGCCGCATCACATTTCTATGAATGTCTCAGATATAATCAACAAATCTGATGAACACAATGCTTTTTTTCTGTACATACGCGTTAATGACACAACACAGTGCTGTAAGTAATTTGCATCGGGAAGACACAGATGGATTCATTTTCTCATTTGTCCCACAGAGGGAGAAGAGTGTTTGAGGAAATATTTAGTTTGAAATTATTTCACATGCAGCTGTTGCCAAACAAGCGACAAATCACGATCACACAGGATAAACCAAACAGGAATACAGACAACATGAGGTGTAAGAGATGAAACTATCTCAACATTTGGGGTTCAAACAATAGCTCCATGATAAATGATTGGCATCCCTGCATGGTACACAGTACTACTGATCAATCAGCAGACTGACATCTGCTAACTGCTCCAGAAGCACGCAAGAGATAAATGCATCAATAATTTTACAAGACAGATACACTCTGTTGTTAATGCTGCATTAAGAATAACACTTATATTTAATAATGTTTTGGGCATGATTCAGTGCCTTAACAGAGGTCCAACAACAAGTCATATTAATCTAGGAAGTTTAATTGGATTAGCTGCATTAGCCGAATGCCTAAAGTGTAAATATATGCGCACACTGGCTGATGAAATTGATTCTCAATCTGCAGCTGAAGGCACAGCAATAAAAGGAAATGAAATGCAAATGTTAGCACAAAATGAGTTAAAGCAAAATGTTGCCATAGCTGCAGTTATCAATACACACTAAAATATGGCAAAAGATGGGAAGCATTCATTCATTCATTGCTTTACATTTTCTGTATGTGGAGTTGTACTTTGATTGCTGTGTGTTCTCTTTCATCCTGCTCTCACCCTACACCCCGCCCCCCTATATTTTCTTTTTTACTCTCTCTACCCGAC
>JAVQJF010088630.1:0-17591 GCA_036023855.1 Gadopsis marmoratus
CACACACACACACACACACACACACACACACACAACACCGGTCTGCATGCCAGTTGCTGTACGGCACTACTTTAATCCCACCACTGCATTATACATATATGATATTAAAACTATTTAAATCTCACGTAGTAGCAGTTACATACCTGATTACTGCCTGGAGTTCAGCAAAAAGAACTGTTGTCAGGTTCAATGCATGAATCCTACGCTGGAAGCTAAAATGAGGTTATATCCATATTCTTGCTATTTAAAAGCACAAGATTGACAAGACTCTTCATACAAGTATTAACAGCTGAGAACAACTGAATACATATAATTAATGTTTTCTGTTGCAGTAAAAAGTCTGTTTGCGTCAGTGATGTTTGTTAACATGGGAGGAAAGCAGGGCTGTAACTGTTTATTAATATCAGATGGAAGACAGAAAAACAAATTTATTGGGTCAAAAAATAATTGTGCCCTTAATTCTCAACATTTACAATGTGCGTTGAATTGTGTTCAAGTATCTTACACACAGCAGTCTACATACCGCATGTTTCCATTTGGTGATGTTGGATTGTGTTAATGCAAAGAGTTTGTGGTCAGATGCCTACAAAACTTTAATGTGTTTCACTTATTTTTATGATGTTTTTTTAGTCTGACGTGAGACAAACACACCGAAAACTCTACCAGATTTTGAGAAGGCTTCTCATTGGGAAGAGAATTCCAGTCAGTAACGGTAATAAATGTTAGCATATCACGAATTAGCTACAGCATCGTATCATAAATCATAATGACGGTGACTCTGGTGACTACGACGCCAGTGTTCCGTTAATGTTAACAATGCAGCGATCACGTTATTTCACACCTGTGTGGTCTGAGTTAGTCTAACACACTCAGCATCATCTGTGTGTGTGTATGGCAGGCAACAGCAGTGTTCACGCCAGTGACCTCAACTAGCAGGTGAGCCAAAGAAACTGCAGGTAGCCACAAAGTGTTGCTGTGTCTGAGGTGATCAAAAGAAACTCCAAACAAATGGGAGGTACCTGCTGTTTGAAAGTCCTCGTCAGCTGATAACAGCCCACATGAATATGACAGCCACCATCAAACTGTGCAGCAGTTGAACACACCTTCACAACATAAATGCCAAACAAATGTCTGTTTGTTGTGTGCCTATTTTACCAATTAAACTCTTCCTTCATGGTCTTATTATGTAATCATTCTAATATATGACCATTACAATGCTGTGCACCTCATGGCATGCAGTGCTACTACTTAACTCTCTGTCACTATGTGTCATGGTTGTATGAACCTGCTAAGGGGGTCCAGAAGCAAAAATGACATGCTGGGTCCCTATTAGCCCCTACCATGCTCACGCTCTCTATGCAGTGTGTATAGTTGTCCTTTGCTAGAATCCAAACAGGCCCCAGATTTGCTGCAATACCTTAATTAAATATATTAAGTAAGGAATGTGCAACATGCAGTATTATTACAAAACTGAAACAATAACGGTTTTAAAATGACATTTTGAATGTCATTTTAAGACTTACACTGAGGTAGTAAAGCAGCAACCTCTTTAAGGACCTTATCATGTCAGTTCACACTAGGCCTGAGACAATGAATCAATGAATGGATCGGCTGATTTACAGAAAATGAATTGTTAACATATTCGTCTGAGTCATTTATAAAGAGAAAATGCTAAACGTTCCACTGTTTCATGCCTCACTGTTTCAAAATGTGAGCATTTGCAACATTATTGTAAATTGGCTATCTTTTGAGTTTTGTCCTATTGGACAAAACAAGCAATCTGATGACGTCGTCGCCTTGGCCTGTGAGGAACTGTGATGGTCTTTTTTTCCACTATTTTCCAAATCTTTTTACTTATAAAAATGATAAAAACATAATTGGCAGTTGCAGCCCTAGTCGATACTGCGCTTTAGTAAACTTTCAGTAAACTAGCACAAACCAGTTTTTCGTGGGCCCGTGGACTTTTGGGGCCCTGGGGCAGTTGTCTGCTCTGCCCTGTTGGTAATCCAACCTTTGTGTGAGTCTAGAGCCACTATGTGACAGCACAGATGCCTCACCATAAAGCTGACCTGCATCCATACAGCAGGTTTGATGAAATATCTCAGTATTGCTTCAAATGCAACATATTATCTTTTGCCCTCTTTATATCAAAGCTAATTAAATGGCATCAGGTAACGTGATTAACAGCTCATGCAAATGTAAACACGCATTCTCTCTTAAAAACAAACTGTGTAACCAGCCAAAGACATTTAAGGTCTAGACTATTATGGTGAGATAAGTAAGATACCTGTTATTGCATCATGTTGTCGACACTATAAAAATAAAACCGGCCACCCAAACACAGTGAAAATGCAATAATAAAACTAAGAATGATGTGGGCCTCCGTTTGAACTGGTGGCCTTGCGTTGCACTCAGGCAGCAGCAGCAGCAGCAGGTCGGACAACACGCACTGCAACACGCACCTCTGCCCCGAAAACTACGCTGTCAATCGGCGTGTACTTACTCCTGAGGGCAGACACGAGCATGTTTCCATCCTTAATGAGGTCTTTGATGAACCTGTTGGTGCGCTCCAGCTCTATCTCGTGGCACTGCAGCCGCTCTCGGAACTCCGGACTGTCCAGGAAAGAGTCGCTGAACTCCAGCGTCGGCAGACCCATCGGTACGTGAACACACGCGCGCGCGGCTAACTGTTAAGACGAGCAAAGCGAGACGACGCCCGTGGCCCCCCCTCGGCGAAGACTTGCGACAGGACGCGGTGCTTCGGTGCGCTCGGAGAGACGTCGTCAGGGGCTCCTTCCAAGCTCCCGTCTTTTTTTTTTCATGCCGTTCTCAAGTTTTCCCCTCAGAACTTCCGGGCACAGCAGAGAGAGAGAGAGAGAGGGAGAGAGAGAGAGAGAGAGAGCTCGGCTATAAGCTATGCGGCTATAAGCACTTCGCCGTTTACAGTCAAGCGCAGCGTCGCTTTGGCTTCTTTGGGGAGACTTTGTGGTCGATGCTGAAACCACGAGCCCGTCGCGGACGGAAGGCGGCGGAGAGTAACTTTGGACGAATCACAGCCGTCGGCAGCGACTGCGGCGCTAACTCACACGGCTCTGAAGGAAGGCGTGTTACTATGGGAACGGGAGACTCCTGCTGGCGCGCGCTGAACTCAGTGCAACATTTGCCAAATTCGTCACAGGCCTAATAGTAATAAGTAATAACACAACCTGCAATACGTCTGTAATAACAACAACAATAATAATGATCAAATATAATATAGTGTTGACACATTAGGTTTTTTAGCTTTTGATTAGCTTTGGGTGGCAGAAATAGTTTGGAAGTTGGAAGATATGAAAAAGCACATTGAGGTTGGAAGTGTCAGCTGAAGTGAACGTGCAGGAAGGAATTGCAGAGTCAGATGTAGCTTAAGAGCTGAGCGTAACTGAAATGTCAGTTGAATGCTGGGTGATAGAAGAAGCAGGATGTGTCCGTCGACGTGTGAGCCCTTATACTCAGCCAGTTCAAGTGTCAGTCAAGAATAAAAACAGAAAGGTGTCAGTTGAAGTGTTGACTGGAGTGTAAGCACTTACAAAACAACTGACATATCCCTTTAAGTGTAAGTGTTATGGGAGTTTGAATTGTGGCCTACTGACCATTCCACCAATTAATTGATATGATAAGAAAGGTTTCAAAAACTATAAAAGATATCAAAGCTTTGAGTAGAAGCACAAATCACCTAAGGAAGCGGAACAAGTTTGAATTAAGTTTCTATTAGAAAGTATAAGTTGGGAGTGTTTTGAAAAAGTGTCCAGAGGAATAATAAAGATATAAATAGGAGTTCAATAGTGTGTTTCCCTGAAGTGAAACTAGTATCCAATTTCATAAATAACTGTCACAAAAAACATGTAGCTATCAAATGCAAGATTACATTGTTTTTACAGTGTTTGTAAAATTGGCAGTCTATCTATTGTTTTTTTATCCTTGTGCAGGAAGATTAAGCGAATACCTAAATCATGAATGAGATTTGTTTTTCAAAAGATACAATATAAATCTTATCTTTTACCTTGGTATGAGCTGTTGCTGTACAGAGTATGATATATCTCACATAAAATATGCAAAATATGCACACACAATGCCAAAAGCATGTGACAGATTACGGTAAAATGAAATCTTACTGCCTTTAGCCTACAACTCACATAAACTACAGTAGACCATATTATGAATGAGACTTTCAACTTTTGCAGCAACATTCTCGCCACAGAATACCTTAAAATACACATGGTTAAATGATTTATGTACAAGTATACAAAAACAATTCTATGGTTCCCTACTGAAATGTTATAGGCCAAAACAAGCGCTGTAATGTGGAATAATATAGTTGGGTTTATGCCAGCTGAACATTGGGAGGCACAGTGCATTGCTGAGTGCTGGCCAAATGCTCCAAGGCGACCGCTGAATATACTAATAAGAATAATATGTTTTCTTTTTTGACTAAACACATCTGCAGTCAAATGTTTTTTACTATCATTATACTTGTACATCCTACATGTGTGCAGGACATGACATTTTAGACCTTATGAACATGCTCAGCTCAGCTTCCCCTTTTAAAACCGGCTGTCCAAGCACCCACTGCAACGTTCCAGCTCTCCGTTGGTGGTCCAGCTGCTATATTGTCTCAGTTGGTAACTACTGTACCTGTCAGTCACTGGAGAAGAATAGAACACCATGACTACTGCAGTAAACAAGCTTTAAGTAGCTCTGTGTATAGCCTTACAAACATGCGCCCAGTACAGAGAAATGTAGATAGTATAAGGAAACACTGCAGAATTGCACCACATCTTGTCTTTTTTTTTTCTACATGTAAGGTAAGCAATGTCATAAGTAACTCTCCTCTGAGCTGTTTTATGGCTTTATACTGGTTGTTATTTGAAATACATACAAATTGTGATATTTGCAACAACTGTTTCTACTTTCTGCTACTAAAACCTGTGGTCATTTTTAGTTTTTGTTGTGGCCAACACAAAAAGATTCAGATTCAACATCATATGCTGTTGATGCCAGTGAGCCAACAGCACTGCCAGGAGCCAACAGACAAAATGTTCATCAAAAATGCCAACCTACGACACCCCATTCGCCACCATGAATTATTTCTGCCTAGTCGACCCTTCAGGGGGGAACCGCCGACAGTGGCAGGTAATGGTTTGCTGCTCGTCTGGCCCAGCACCAGACAGTTAGTTCAACTATGATGTGTTAAATGGAATTACTCCAAAGTAGTTTGTTAACATAAAAGGTTTTTGAAAATGTTAATAAAGAGATTTAACAAAACGGTCTAATTTTAACCATGCACAACACTTTGATTGCATAGAATATACATTTAAAAACATAATGCTCTGTTTTCCTATAATCAGGCACTTTTAAAGCCCGTTTTTTACCCTCTCTGTTATGTCCCAACCTCCACAGGATTTCTCCTCTACCCGGACACTCCTGCTAAGATGGAGACCACATCACGAGAAGCTTTCTGCTTTAGACCTCTCCCACAACAAGACAGAGGCAAAGGTCTGCAGTAAACTCATCTTATCTGTTTTAAGATGAGCTGCGAGTTCTCTTTGTGTGGATATATTCAATTCAATTTTATTTATATAGCGCTATATCATAACAGTTATCTCATAGCACTTGTTAGTACAGAGAAAGTCTAGACCAACTCTATTTGTACAGACCCAACAATTCCACCATGAGCAGCGATAGGTGACAGTGGCAAGGAAAACTGCCTTTTAACAGGCAGAAACCTCGAGCAGAACCGGGCTCTGGGTGGGCGGTCATCTGCCTCGACCGGTTGGGTAAAGAGAGAAAAAAAAGGTAGAAGAAAAAGACAGCAGATACCAGATAATATGGGAAACCATTTAGTATGTGTCAAAAGATCCAGATGTTGCTCCATAAGCATAATGATGGGATGTTTCACTATTGTGTATGAAATTAAACCCATACCAAGGTTATGATTTCCCTTCAGGAGACCATATCACCCAGAACACACAGCAGGAGTCCCACCGTTCTCATCCCACACCCACGGGACAAACAGGAAGAGGAAACAGCAGCAGGGACGGAGAACCAGGAGAGGACGAGCAAGAAGGCAACCATGATGTGATGGGGTCGACAGCGGTGAAAAATGAGCAAGATACAACAGAGATGCAGTCTCAGTATCAAAAGGATTTCCCTCCTCCGTCTGCCTGCCGTAGGAGGCGAACCCCTGTCCTCCCACAGCCAGACAACATTGGCATTAACCCTGCCTTCAGGTGAGAGACTGTCAGTATCACGGTCTGCTGTAGCTTAATGTAGAAAGCAGCTCAACGGTGTCTGTGTTTTGTTTCACAGGATCGAGTTTAGCACAGTCCAAAGAGAGACTTACCCTGGTTGGCCCATCATAAATCCCAGGTATGGCAGGCTGAGAGCAGCCTCGTCTGGACAACCAAACATGGCTTCTGAGTGATGGTCTATAACACACGTAAGACATCAGCTTGCATGTGCACTTCCCAGCAATAAGTGTTTGACAAGACAGTCACACCTTTTCATCTCGGACTCTTGTGACATGTCACCCTGCTCACCTTTGGCCGTAAAACATGGCAATTTATTTACATTGTAAATAAACATCAAAATTTGTCATAATAATGTTCATGATTTTTACAGACTGCAGCATATGTCTAATTCTATCATATGGCTATAATCCTTGTATATTACTCTGCACTGTATTGAATAACAAGCATGATTTTATAAACCAGTGAAAAAACACTGCGTGTCTGTAAATATATTCTTTATTCAACATATGCTCCTGTAATTTAAGTGTAATCACATTCTTTAGTTGCTTTTGTTTCGCTTTTACAACAGTGTTACTAAGGAATCCATTCTTTTCAGCACAATTTTGGGTTTAACGTCTGAGTGACGAATTCCCCAGCAGCAGGCCAACCTGATGAGCTAATGGACTGATGATGTGTACACACACCAGGCCGTGCGGGGCATGGAGTTACTGGATAAGACTTAATCAACTGAAGTTAACACCAGACCTTTAACATTTCATATTGATGATTTCAGACATGTGGTCAGCTTGAGAGAAAACAATCCACCCAGTGATGCATAACTGAAACATGATCTGCTGCAATGGGCAGGACCAGGGATCAAACAGCTGAGCTGAGACTCAGAAGTCACAGAGATATTCATTCATTCATTCATTCTCCATACTGCTTATCCCGAAGGGTCACGGGGGGGCTGGAGCCAATCCCAGCTAACATCGTCACAGAGACAATAGCGTTTAAATCAAGCTATATACACGTTAAAGGATTGACTTCCTGCACTGTCTAATTTCTGTGTTTGTATGATTTTATGTACTTTGTATGGTTATCACTGTAAACACATAGAAACCTAAGTTCAATTGCAAATTAGTAATTTTGAAAATGTCGAGAAAAAAACCCCCAGGCAAAATAACACGTTTCAGTGGTATCTAATGGAGTTGCAACTTTTTGAATTCAAATTGGTGACTGACTTAATTCAGAAGAAACATAATTGGAGAATAAAGTAGTGACTAACCTAAAGGCAAGGTTTATTAAAAGTAGTAATAGTCACAAACAGTTAAAAAAAAAGAATACCTTGTAAAATGCAGATTAAGAAATTTAATATTTTTCAGGGGTCTTAACTTTTGCTAAACTGATTTAAAACCTTTTAATACTTTTTAAGACCCCGTGGATACCCTGAATTGTACAGGAAACTTTGGCCTATATATAAAACGGAATATTATGTTAAATGTAATGGCCTCTTTCACAGAGAAACATGCAACCCGTAATAACAAAAGAGGAAAATCTTAGTAACTCTTGAGTGGAAATGCACAAAGTGTTCAAATTATTGGTTTTCTTCCCAATGTTGCACAAAGCCTCAACAGTGGCTTTTTACCAAGTATATGATGCAAAAATCTTCATTGGTAAGAACATCTATGAGATAGTGAGGCTAGTTGTTAAACTGCCCACCTTAGGAAATCTTAAAAACTATTTCAGCACTGTACTGAGCAGGCTTCAGATTTCAAAACTGAAACTGTTGGTCTCACTTATGAGGAGAGAAAATGTGTAACAGGTTCAATCTGATTCACAGGCACTTTAGAAGCATAGCATAAAAATCATGGCATTATGTTTTTACTGATTGCAAGGCTTCACTTGGCTGGACATCAATTTTGCAACAACAAAAAAAAGTCTATCATTGTAATGTACACCGTGCATTTTTTTTTTAAATATGGTGAACCATTATCTGTTTTTACTGCTCAATTTACATAACAAAAGTATGCACTAAGTCAGATTTGCCTGAGAATTTCTGAAGAGCACAGCTGAAAATGGCTGCTTGAGGTTGACGTCCCATTACCACACAGAGCAAACCAACGCATGAACACCAACCAGGAATCTTTCCACACCATTACATAATGATGCCATAAGAGGGTCATCTGTAATTTAAATGTTAATTATTTCCATGCATGCTCCTGTGTGCAACCCTCAAGCCCCAGCAGTCACACACGCTCCTTCTTGGCTAAAGATTCCTCCATTTGAGGCCAGCAGCTGGACGGTGGCTCCGTCACAGAATTCATTTGGACCGAGCGAGATCAAATGTCAAGCGATGTAAACCTGAGCTTCATCTCCTGTCCCGGTTCCTGCTCCTGTCCCGGTGCCTGCGGTCATCTCGCTCCCTGCCTCTGTCCCGGTCATCTCTCCTCCCTCTGCTGCCCCACTCGGCCTCCCTGTGTCGGTCCCGGTCCTCCCGGTCTCTCGCCCCCGGCCTGTCCCACTCTCTCCCTCCACCTCCCCATTCCTGCACCGCACCGATCCCGAGGTTAATGGGTTTACGGAAAGGTCTGTCCCGGCCGCCGAAGCGCAGCTGTCCGGACTCTTTCTTCCCTCCCTGCCCGCCGCCCAGCCGCCGGGGGACCCACCCTTTAAGACTCCGCTCCTGCTCAAAGTCGACAAACAACTCGTGCTGGTCCACCACCAGCTTGTTGGCGTCCCGGCGGGCACGGACCACAGAACGTTCCTCCTTGTATTCAATGAAGGCGTATCCTTTGGAGAAGCCCGTGACGATGTCCCGGACCAGCCGGAGTCGCTGGACGTCTCCGTACTTGGAGAAAACTTGGTGGAGTTTGTCTTCAGTTGTCTGGGGGTTCAGACGGGACACAAACAGGGTGAGCAGCGGGTCTCCAGCAACGCCTTTGTTGGGTTTATACCGAGCGCCCATGGCCCTCCATATCGCCCGGTCATGGGGCTCCACGTCGGTGCCGTCAATGCTGCCAGCTTTCAGCGGGTCGTACACCTTCGCTATCGGACTCCAGTCAGCCATGTTTTTTTTTACCCAAAATTAAGGCGCAAACGAGCCTTTTTCAAAACGGGACTTCCAGCGACCGTTTCGGCGGCTCATTCGCGAAGTTATTCGACCGTTAGCAGGCCCAGGTGAACGTTTTTTACGCCTTCGCACGATTCCACCAGAAAGGACGCCGTCGCGCGCGCATCGACAAAAACAGTCCGCGAAGAAACAAGTTCTCGTCTGTCACATTTTAAAGGTTCCTACTCGATTAGGGTTGAGAGCGTCAAAGCTGAAGATAATTATCCTTATTTATAATTGTATGTAAATAAAGACAGATTATTTACTATTTTTCTCGATAAGAAAACATGTTTGAAGTAACACAAAACAAATGGCTTACACCGCAAATGCCACACATTTATCAGATAGTAGTCAACCTCAGATCTCTCACTGTAATTTGTGTATTTTAAAATATATGTTGGCCTATTTCAAAACATTACAAATACAAAGCAATTGCAACTCAATGCTCACAAGCCTCCTCGGTGGATGGAGGTTGCTCAGTTTTCATGGAGATGGGTCTGCTGCCATGTGAGCTCAGCTGTTATTGATTTCATTCATAGAAGCCAATACGGATGAGAAGTCATCTTTGGATGGTTAAGCATTTAAGTTCATTGATACCATTGAAGCGTGGTGCTAACCAGTTCAGAGGATAAGCTGTAGTGTTCCAACGACAGCTAAAATGTTGACAGTTTATAGGAAATAACAGTGGACTACTAGTCATAGTCAGGGACACACACCTGACTATGACCAGGCAAGGTGAGGTTGTATTCTTTTAATGGTGCTTTTGAATTTGTGTAAAATTTAATAACGTTGCTGCTTTCTTGCGTGGTGAAAAGGAAAAATGTTGTATAGGATATCTTGGTGTGACTCATAAGTAGAACCGAAGAGGGTGATAATTAAGAAGATTTGTGTGTCCTAGGTGATCTTGACAACAGCATTTTTATGCAAAATGCAGCACTTCCAAGGCACCTTTTCTCATGGAAAGCAAAGTGACTGAGGGCTTGATGATGTTGTGGATTACTATGAAAGGCCAGGAATAGACAATTGATTGGTGCAAAAATCTTCAGTCGACCAAGTGATGCAAGCATCCAAGCACTGATTTAGTCGAATTTTACTGTACAATACACACTGAATGTTTGGAGAACTGTAACAGTATTTTACAAAATGGCTTCAGCAGTTTTTATAGTACACTTATTAGTAGAGCTGATAGTTGATTCATCAATTAGACATTAACATTATTATTTTACAATAAATAAGTACATTAAGTAAATAAGTTAATTGAGATAACTTGTCAAATTTCCTGACAATGAAAATTACTCGTGGACTCAGATATTACCAACACTTAACTGATATCTGTCTTTATCATAATTGGCTGTTTGTCTCCACCTAGTGGCTGACGCAGATTCAGCAGCTTCCATCTCTTTTTACAGTTATTCTTATGACTTGGGGAAAACTGTTAACCAGCTGGGCACCAATCTGACTGAAACATTCTGATTTCTATCTACCCCTGACAGCAGTAAAAAAAAAAAAAACCAATGCAAACCTTTTTTATTGACAAAATTAACTTTTTTTTATTGATTTCAAATTTTAATGGAATGCCTAACATATCCAAAGATACCAGAGTTGTTATGTCGGGCTGAATCTTTTGGGAAATCTATATAAAATGATGCTCAATGGACCATCCATAAAAATTATACTTACACAGTGAATATTCAATAAGTGTAAACCTCATATAGCATCGTACATATAGTTTAAATGAAGAGCTGGAGCAAAATGATATAGAATATATACGATACAGTGTGGAATAAGTTATTTTAATGTTTTTATTGATCTAAGATTTCATATAATGGGGGCAATTTAAAGTTTCCACTCTATTTGTATGTTTGGGAAATGTGGGAGGAAACCAGAGCACCTGGAGTAAACCCACCTCAACACGGGGAGAACACACACTCCAGAGACGGGTGAAGGCAGTTAGCCCTCACACGTTGCGGCCCGTAAATGTCGTCATGGTGCGATGTTTTCTTATTTGACTGTCCAGGTGTGGAACAGCGTGACTCAAAAGAGCTGTCATTTGCAGGCGTTGGCAATAGCTTTGCCCAATATATTCTTCACTTGAATGAGTCATCAGAGCTGTTGTGGGATATTTTTAATTTGAAAGCCTGTTGATGAATCATGAAGTGAATAAATTAATAATCAAGTACAGCAAGGGATAAAATGACGAATGCTGCAATGTGCCATTTGCTTTGACAGTAAATTCTATTCACTTTGAACTCTTTTGACTCAGTGGATTCTTTTAAATATGGAAGTCTATTATAAGGTACAGTCAATCCAAGGCATCGTGAGGGTCCATCTGGTGGACATCTGGCCCGTCCGGCGGTGTCCAATCTACATCACTGTCAGCCGATGTCCAGCCATCCAAGCACCATTCATGTTCACCCTTAAAACATGGATGCTCAGGTTTGTTCAAGTTGATATTTGTCAGTATGTCCATGACCTTTCTGTTGAAGGTAGAATAGGTAATGTCACAGGGCCCCCGCTTTTTGACCAAACGCGGTGGCTTTTCCTTTTCATGGCTGTGTTGTAAGGCTAAAGTGGTTCTGCCCATCTCTGACACTCTGCTCAGTGGTTTGCACTGGCACTTATTGTTGTGCATGCATCTTAGTACTTGAGCAGCCAGACCAATCAAGGTATGAAGATTTCCAAAAGCAATGCAGTTACAGTTACAAGTCTTGGGTATCTTGGGCAAAATGTGGGTGTCCATTTTCAGTGCTATGAGACAGTTGACTCTTCTCGCCACCTCTTTAGCAACTTGCTGGATGAATTCATCTAAGCTCTCACAGTGAATGTTCTCTGTGGTGTCACAAGCATAAGCGAAACTCTGTGGAAGGATGTTTTTCAGGTTCGCCAGGACATCACTCTCATCTATACCAAAGAAACACTGGTGAGCATTTACATGAGTGTATATCAGCGGGACTTTCTTGTACCAGTCTGAAATGATGGGCTTCACGGTTTCCAGGATGTTTGAGGATGACGAATCCACAATGTGCCGACATAGGTCAGTCAGCAATGTCATACTAGACTCACCGTACCTGTCAGTTCCCACCTTACTCCAATAATGGGTAATCAAAGGCCTTACATATGGGCCGATATATATGTTGTATGGACTGACTGGTGGAAATTTCACATATGCAGTCACGGTGGGTCCTAATGAATCCACAACTAATCCACAACTCATTGTAGGTTGATTTTCTGCTGCAAGACCTTTTAACTTCTGTTGTTCAGTCTTCACTACAAAACCTTTAGTAAAGTATAAGTGCTTCTTCTTCATCATGTAGTTTTACAGCGGTTGCCATCCATTTGGTGCAATACCACCACCCTCCACTCCGGAGAGTGGAACAGACAATATTTACGTCCCTCTCACTGCTCCGGTCTCCCCCTTTCCTGTGATGCAGCTAGCCAGGCAAGATGAGCTTCGTTTGCTTCCGAAACAACATCAAAGGAATTCCATTGTGACATCATCGCGCAAGTGGTCTTCTCAAAGGTCCCGCCCACATCAGAGGAAAACAACTCTCACGCTTCTGAGACACACACCTACCTATACGTTGTCTCACGCCACACAAACAATTCTCAACCAAAACATTGCCATAGCGACAGCTATGAACAGGCAAACGTACATACTCTAGGTCTGATAGTTTTCAAATCAGTCTACATTTGAGACCTCTGATTCGGATGTCTGGAACCAGAATATGCATCTTTACCAGAAGGTGTTAAAAATTTTCCTAATATACCTTTCCCACAGCAAATGTGGCATGTCATGGCAGAAAAACAACTGCAGTAAGCCAGCATGCACCTATCATCCTGGCACTGGAGAACTTAAAATGGCATGCAACTATTTAAGGTTATTAGTTGCACCTGTATTTAACACATTTTTAAATCAGTGCAGCCCTTCAAAGTAAAAAAGAAAATTAAATCCTAAAAACAAAACAATTAAATACTTCAAATACTACTTGGTTCAGTACACTACAGGATCCATCTGGATAACCTTGTGACACAGGGCACAACACTTTACAAAAACATTATTTAATAGAACAGTGAAAAACATGTTTGACATCAAATTGAATTATTACAAAATTGTACATATGCCGTCACTTCACTGCTATGTACAATCTACGTACTGTTTGTAGTTGATCAATTTGTTATAATCTGATGTCCCTTGTAAAGCAACGAACTGGAAGGGTGAACAAAATCTTTCTCAGTCCATTTCAAAATGTCAGTTCTGTTGTGTCGATGCATCTAATCTGCAGTTGCATGGATTAGATATTCTGTCTCCTGTTCTTCAGCTCCACTCCTGATCCAACAGTTTCCAATTGCCATTACATGTCCTCCACGCTCCATTTATAGGCTGCCTCCTGACCGGCTTTCTTATCTGCAATCCGCATGTAGCGTTTCTGTTCAAAACCATTTGACCTGCACGACATACAAACACAATTCAAATTCCACTGTAAATCCTGCTGTCACACCTACAACATCTTTGATTAGAAAAGAGCTCGTAATATGGTTCAAGTCTGTGTAGAAGCCAAAATTATTGTACACATACTTATGTAACTGTATGAGATGTAAGGTAATAGTATGAGCTACATGCATTAAAAAAAGTACGTAGTCACATTAAAAATGCACCCCATTTAGACAGACAGACACACACACAACCTGTCAACTCCATCCCAGCGAGAGCCTGGTAGCATATTGAAGCGGTTCGGAGGTGGTGCTGGGCCTTTATATCTAGGTTTTTCTGCAAAACAAAAATAAGACATGAAGGTTTAAAATATGTGTCTATTAGTGTTAATCAACCATTTGGCAGCAGTCAACTCAGAACATGGTACACGTGTAACCCTTAAAACCTTGTGTCTTTGTATTGCGGTCCTTTTTCCGTCTGAGCATCGCAGCCATCGGATCTCCCTCCCTTTCCTGCTCTCTCAACATGCGGTCAAGATCCTCGTCATTGCTGTGACGTGCCAGCGGCTTCTGGGCTTCATGCAGTGCATCCTCAAGTTTCTGCTGATTCATTTGGCTCTGGGCCAACCTATAAAACACAAGCTAACTTTAATCATGGAAACAAGTCAGCACAAAACTCGTTTCAAGTTTTTAAGTGGTCACAATCACTCTGTTGCTTTCTCTTCTCTGTGAGAAAATTGTATTCAGACTTACCCTTTCCCCCACTGTGCGTATTTCTCATCCTTTGCTGCTTTTTCTCTAGCTTTCGTCTGTCCTTCTCTCTCCAAATCCCTCCTTTTACCACTTTTGTCTCGGAACACCGTCCGGGCATTGCGGGATTCATCTAGTCACAACAGTGAAAATAGATATAAAATGTTATCTGAATGAAGAAGACTTCATCTTTCAACTTCACAATAACTAATCACAGCTATGATTAAAAGACACGTGTAAGCATTTGGAGCATGCATTGGTCATGTAGATTACATGAGATGAAAAGTCCTGGTTCTGTGAAGCAATAAAACCTTAAAAGAAAAAAGCAGAGCCAACCTTCTAGTGGCTGGTTGTTTCTTTCGCTGCGTCGGTTCTCCTCTTGCTCTTTCCTTAAAACATCTACAGAAACCAGACCTGGCTTCCGACCAGAAAGCATCCCCGGATCCTGAAAAACAGTAACACTGGCATTGGTCTGGTTTTTTGGATGATGCATGCACAGCAATTTGAAGCAAATCAAATTTCATATACTCTGAGCAACGTTTTCCTCACCTGTGAGCCAGGCCTACGAGGTGGTGAGAGATCTTCATCTGAATCCTTTCCATTCTGCGGCCGCCTCCTGGGTGGCGACTGGTCAGAATCTGAGCCTCGACTTATTTTTGAGTGCTTCCGTGGAGGAGATTGGTCGTAGTCTGAAGCTTCTTCCTTCAGTGGCTTATTTCGTGGAGGCCGCTGGTCAGAGTCTGAATCATGCCTGTTCTGAGCCTTCTTTGTTAGTGGTGACTGGTGAGGATCAAGGGAACATTTTTTACTTGATAATGATGACCTGGGATTTCTTCTGGCAGGGGATGAATCTGACAAAGAAAACTTTTTTTAATTTAGTGAAGTGTCCATATAACTAAACAAAACCCAACTAAACCAAAAATGCATTTCTCATGTGCAAGAAGTTGTTGGACTGAGAGCTGTTGACCTAGGAAGGGATAATGCTGCCCCATATATGGATACATATTCATAATTTATCACATTTCACTGTAATATTATTGGATTTTTTCCACTATGAATCATGACACATTATGCAAATTAAGAAATCTAAGTAAGAGAATTCCCATAATGACATCTGAAATACTTTAAAGAGTTCTAGCAAATTAAAAAATTATGTTTGTTTAACATTGTATTATCGAGCGATCAAATGTGATGTACCAGATAGTTTTCTAATACATTTCCATCAAAAAATATAGTGATATACTGTATGACGATGTCTTCTAGTTGTTGTGATGGTTTTATTTCTGTTAATAACGCCCTTCCCCATGCAAGAGACCAGGTTTAGCCTCAAAAATTACCTCTCATGACTTACCTTTACTTTGCACCTTCCCTGATCTCCCTGACTGTTGCCTAGAAGGTGACATGCCTGGGGAGTCATGGCGACCTCTTCTTTGGGGAGATATGTCTGGGGAGTCATGGCGACCTCTACTAGGATGGGATGTATCGGGGGAATCATGGCGACCTCTTCTTTGGGGAGACGTGTCTGGGGAGTCATAGCGACCTCTACTAGGATGGGATGTATCTGGGGAATCATGGCAACCTCTTCTTTGGGGAGACGTGTCTGGGGAGTCATGGCGACCTCTTCTTTGGGGAGACGTGTCTGGGGAGTCATGGCGACCTCTACTGGGAGGGGATAAATCTGGTGAGTCATGTCGGGTCTTTCTGACTGGAGAATAGTGTCTCCTTCTCATTGATGACAGCTCTGGCGAATCATGGCGACTCCCGCTTGATGTCCCAGGCTCTAGATGTTGATGACCTCCTTTCTCCTCTTCTGGGTCTTCATTTTCATCAGCTATTGGGAGAGGACACTCAACGTAAATAAACGTGTTCACTGCACAGAGATTCACAAAGATTCTCTTTACTTCGTTCACAAATACCAATTACCTCCAATCACTTTCCATCTATTGCTGGTTCTGAAGGCTTCCAGCTGTTTCACTTCCTCTGGTCTCTCGTCAATAACCTCAGCAATCTTATTAGACAAAGAAAGATGACAAAATATTTGACAACCATCGTTGTCAGATTTTGCCATGGTAGTTATGTCTTTAATATATCTGCTTGCAGGTCATCATTATAGTCAGTGTTGCAATATCACAATTCGAACTGAAATGATTTGTCAAACGGCTAAGTCACTTTTCAAGCAAAAATGCCAAACATGCTAAATGTCTGAAGATATTGTGTTTACAAAAAAGAAGCATTTCTGAAATGACATTTTCCTACACTGAAACCATTATAAATAAACCAAACCACTGCTTTATTTGAATTTTAATTACAAACCACATAATAACACCATGAAGAAAATTACAGAACTACATGTATAACATTAAAGGACGAGGCATATGTTTAAGGTGTACATGAAGAAGTCAGCGGGCTAATCGCTTCCAAGTAAATAAATGGACATATGCTAGCTAGCTAGCTAACATTAGCTAAGTTCTTACCACTGGAGCTTCCTCTTCGTCCTCTTCGATCTCCTCCTCCTCTTTGACCATCTGCTTCCAGTCTATGTCATCGTCTACTATTTTAAGTCTTGAATAAGAGAAGTAAATTGAGTTAGTAGCTACACTTTCACTCATAAATAAGGAGTTAAGGCAGCGAGAATAGGTTAGCTTAACAGCTAGCATACACACGCACTAACTGCCCGGCAACAGCTTGATCAAAACGTCCCCGCGAACTCACCCTTTCTCAGGAACATTACGCCGTTTCTTTTTGAGTTTCCTCTTTGATGTCTTGGCATCTTCATCAGCGGATAAATAACGTTTTAGGTACTCAGCTTTAGATAATTCGGGGCCCTGACGCCCACCAGTTGCAGCAGCCATCATTATTGTGTCAGAAGCTACGGATAGCGCCGAGGGTCAAGAACGCCCATTTCAGCAAACCCAGTCAAATCAAATCAAATCAAATTTTATTTATATAGCGCTATATCATAACAAAGTTATCTCATAGCACTTGTAGATATAGAGCAAGTTCAAGCCAACTCTATATCTACAGACCCAACA
>JAVQJF010088647.1:0-15277 GCA_036023855.1 Gadopsis marmoratus
ACCGCCAGGCCTCCTTACCCACTGAGCTACTGGGTCAGACATGAGGTTCCAACCTACGACCTCATAAATACCAGGCCGTCTTATTACACGTCGAGCTATGGGATGGTTCAGTTGCTTCTCGGTGTAGGACTTCTAAACTCGGATCTTCCCAAATCTGATTCATATATTTTACATTCTAATTGAACGTGCTATTCTAATTAATGCTACAAATAAGTGGCAGAGGTGGTTATAGCATTCTCTTTAATATTGAACTGCAATTTGGGGACTGAACTCTCGCTCCTGTGCGTCAAGCTGAAGCCGCCTGTCTCCGATGCACTTGAAAGTTTAATGCGCTGCTGCACTTCAAATATTTATATAAATATAGACTGGCCCTGCTTCGACACTTTCCTCCACTGTGTAATTGTGATCTCAACAGTAACAGCAGGTACAGTTTTGAATAGAAAAACATTTTATTACTTATACACCATTCAAATAAAACTCTGAACAATCCATTTCACACACTGTCTAGAAACAGACACTCCAGTTTGATAAACAGTGGCACGAAAAAATAAAGACAATAAAAGTAAGGCAGGTTCTTTACAAACAACTGTGATCATAGATAAATATGACAGACAAATTATAAAGGCACAAGGTATGTATATATTATATATATAAAAAACACCATGCAGGCACGTTGGGATGGAATGGGGTTGGTCTCGGTATATAATTGGCTGGAGTGGCTTTGTCTGCTTTCATGTCAATACATGAGGATCTTGTGTTACAGCAGACGAAACATTGGCAGATGCTGAGGTAAACCACATTTGTTTGAGTAGATTTTAAAAAAAGCAATACTTTAACTATGGCTTTGAGGAGAATTCCCTTGTTATAGTTCAATCTTATAAAGCAAATAAATCCCTTAAATTAAACAGTCGGTCTTTGGTCAAAGAAAACGATTGGCCTGCAGAGGGGGGAACCTAAATCTCCACTAGTCCCTGGATCGTTCAGGAAGATCGATTGGAATTTCGACATCTCACCACCAGGGGGGAGCAGAGTGCCATGAAACTATACTTCGTCTCATGAAAGCTGAACACACATCAATGACAGAGGCGACCCACACAGCAGAGCAGGGGAGCAAGAAGAAGCCTCACACGTTTGCTCGTCAGTGACCCGTTGTACGGGGAGAAGATTGAAACTGGCGAGTGTTGGAAGATCAGGCGCTCGTTCAGAGTGCAGAGAGAACGTAAACGAGAGAATCCAGTGTTGAGAGCGGTGTGTTCTCACAGGAAGGCCAGCTTCTCAGAGCATGAACGACTGGGTGTGTTTAAAGTCCTGCGGCTGAGGGACACAGAAAAAAGAAGCATTCAATTGTTAATTGTTCTCTTGCGCTCGTTTCACAGTTCTGGCTCTCGGCGACAAACGGCAATGTTCATTAGGTAAGTGTGATAACTCGTGCACAAGTCAGCGTTTTGCTCAGGGCCCAAGATGAGGGGGGGGGGGGAGACTTTGCTTCGCTTTGTGTTTCATGCACAAGGAGGAGACGCAGGCAGGAAGAGGACCAAACACTCACTTCTTGGGGTGGAGGGACGTAGTTGACATTGGACCTGAAAGACAAAGGGCACATCAGACAGTGTGACACACAGACGACAAGACAGCAGTGTCCTGAGTCATAGCACAACGTACAAACCTGCAGCTTGTGGTGCTCTTCTACTGTTTTGCATTATACACAGAGGTGTTTCTGTCATCTAGCCCACCTTTCTGGATATAAATGGTGTGGACAAAATAATAGAAACACTTGGCAGTGCAATGCTGTCGCCTCCCCAGAACGGTGTCAACAAAAACTGAACATAACCTTCATCAAATGTCTGATTTATACCTTATTAGTAAATTCAAAAACACAAGTGGAAATAGACAATTAAATATTATATGACTTCTTGGAGTATCAGCACGTTACCTGCAAGTATATTTACCAAAATGTCAAACTATTCCTTTAGGTATAAGATTGTCTGTGGGCCTGAGGGTCACACTCACATGTCCTCAGTTCTGTGCAGGGTTTGGCTGCTGATGTGGGCTGCACCATGACACTGGGAGATCCAAAATGACCTGTAGGGGTCAGTGTGTTGGCTTTAAAAAGAGGGGAGGGGTCATTTCAGACTCACACCATGCTTTTCTGGAGAGGGGGTTTATTAGTATGGAATAGTAGGTCATTGTGATATAATATTCCATATATTAGCAGCAATGCTGTACAGACATGCGCAGGTCGAGTGGTGAGCCAATCACATGCAGCAAGCCAACGCCCCAATTTACAATGTCTAGATCCTATGTGACTCTTTCACTTCCTCTCTTTCAGGTGTGTATCGCAGCTGTGGAAGAACATCACTGCCGAAATCTGGGCTGCACACGCAGCTCGAACGGGATTTGCTATCATTGCTCGGAAGTGGGGTTTTTTTTTTTTTGCAGTAAATGAGTGGACCCAGTCACCTTTGTACCCCAAGGTACAGCTGGTTTTAGGATTGGCCGTTGTCTTTTTGCAAGTACGTACAAAGGAACCTGCCCAAGACTGTAGTTCATAGTTACTGTTATGCCTTTAATATTGTCCATTTTTGGATATTTAAGGTATATAAATATTTTCTTTCAATACCCACTTGTGTGTCATTTTATACAGCCCGCCATGCAAAGAGGTTAGTGTAATAAAAGCAGGTTCGCTGTCATAATCCTCTGAACTTACTGGCTATGTAAAACAGGAGGAAGGGCTCATTACTACACAAAAACACGACGTAAAAACCATCAGGACGCTTGATCCCTCTGGCTTGGGTTTGCAGGCTACAATACTGCTCACAAAAATAGTGTTAGAGCTGCACATGCGGCTCCTCTATATCTGCAGATTTTGGCAGTGGTGTGTCGTCATACAGGACATTTAACACATGCACACTTACTGCAAACTTCATTTCCTACTACAAGATTTTCTTATGCAATAAATAAATACTTGTTTCTTTAACTATCCATCTGAAATATATAAAAATAAAAAAAAAAATATATATTGATATTAAAAAAAAAAAATATATATATATATATATATGTAACCATCAGACTACAGGCACACATTTACACAAATAAAGCCTTAAGATCACAATCACAGTGAAAAACTGCCCAAATTCTCCTTTTTCACATCAGCTGAAAGGACAATTTAAAACTGGACCCTGGTCAGTGTTTAGCAAGACACAACATTCATCCATCTAACCAAGGCAGAGCTACATCCTAGATCCGGCTTCTACTCGGTTAACATCAGATATCATGTCACATTGTCTTTGTGAAGAAGCCTGTTCTAAAAATAGGAAGATGACACTGACAGCTCCAGTTAGCTCAGTGGGATAAGCGTCAGATTTTAACCTAGACAAAGAGCCTTCGCATCAGCTTCAAGGAGAACTCCACGATGACTCTCCATCTAACGCTGCCTGTGCAGTAACAAGCCAGTAATCAAATAAAGCCAAGCGAGTTAGGCCAGTCACACGAGGACGTGCATTTATGTTTCTGCCTTAACAGCCAGTCAAGCATCACTCTGGTGTGTTTGCAGGACAGGGCTGCACTAACTCTGTTATCCCACCATCTCATTCTTCAATATCTAAATAATCCTGCCAATCACTTTAATTGCTTGCAATTCCTTCTACTGCCAATATTTCCCTCCTTGCTGATTAACAGCCTGTAATTACTCCATAATTACATTGCACTAATTAGTTCTCCTCCTTTAATTGTCTGCATTTTTTTTTTTTTTTTTTCATCATCTGCCTGGAAGTAGCAATCGGTTAACCAAAACGAAACCTTTTCCCCATCGGGGCGAGTACAAACGCAGCCGTCACTCAGTCCAGACTCACAGTCATTGTGTAGCATTAGCCTGCGTTTGTCCACGTCGCAGTTAATGCAATCACAGAGCTCTTACCTTCCTCTGTGTCCTGCTGATGGATGAGTCAGGAGGACCGCGGAAGAGAAAACAGAGTGAATGTCACTTTTCGTTTTGAGAGAGTAAAAATATCTCCTAATTGATGCACTGTTCATGCAAGCAGACAAAAGTGGTTATTACATTGAAAGAGAACACACAAACTCACGGCTGAAGAAACCGCTGCGGTGCAAGAGGAATCCCCCGCATCCACAGACCACGATGACCAGGCAGACCACCACCGCTGCCGCCACCACGGCCGCCACGTTGACGTCCTCTACAAGCGAGAGGGAATCACAACGTGAGTTATGGTCTGTTTTCCATATGCAGCAGGAAATTGATGGAGGGGAGAAATACAAAACGCCATTTCCAATTTCATTTTATTGAAGCAGTAAGTCACAAAAGAAGGGGAAATATATGAACTCCCCAACAGTGGTAACCATAAAGTCTCCAAACATCAACATTAATAAAAAAAAGCCACATTGGAACGCAACTCCATCTAATGCCTGTTCCTCTACTCCAATGTTTCCTATAACTTTTTAATTGCATAAAATTGTTGCTTGCATGAATCTAAAGTACATTATATAATTTATTAGCAAGCTGAATACCTTTTAAACTGCATAACTTTAGACTGTACTTTGTCCCAAAATGGATACAGTAGCCCTAAAGGTGTTTCAGATGTTAGAAGCAGTTGGTTTTTCCTCTCCACTGCATCCCTGATTGTATCCGGTGCTGAAAGGTGTGGGGGAAGCGGCAGGATGAAGTCTGGAAACACACACACACACACTCCTACCTATCGTCATGTGCTTGCCCTCGCACATCTTTGGCGGTCCCACTCCGTTGGAGGCCAGGCAGCTGTAGCGGCCAGTGTCCTCTTTGGCTACAGCTTTAAACTCCTGCAGAAGAGAATCAGAATCAGGTTTATTGCCAAGTACGTTGACACATACAAGGAATTTGCCTTGGTATGACGTAAATACAAAATAAGATATGAATAATTATTATAAAAATAATAAAATGTGACTACAGTTTTGTGCAAAAGTTCACAGTATGAAGTTTAAACACTATTTGCAGAGAGGGAAGAGGAAAACAAGACTGTGCTTTCAATCGAAGCAAATGTTCTGCTGAAGTTTCATTGAGCAAAACTCTGAAACGCAACTATCAATCCAAAAAGCGCTTTCAGCAAAACCTGACAATCATTTCCTCGCTTGTTTCAATAAGGCATGAGCTATCTCCCAACACACACGGCACCAGTTCTTATCTGTGTGCACACTCTCACCAGTATTCCCGTGTGCGAGTTGATTAGATAGGTGGCGTTGGCGAGGCGGGGCGGGCTGATCGGCTGGCTGTCCTTGAACCATGAGTATGTAGCAGGTGGGATGCTCTGCTGGTCCCTACAGCGCAGCTGCACCACTGAGCCCGTCACTGCCCCACTGGGGATTTCGCAGGACGGGGTGTGCGGGGGCACTGGAGGACGGGACAGGGTAAGAATTACAGAAACATGCAAAACCTGGACAAACAAGCCAATCTCCTAAAGTTTTTGTTTGTTTAAATCACTGATTTCCTTTCGGGCCATACCCAGGACTTTGAGCGTGACGTTGGTCTCGCCCAGGTTGACGGAGTCGAGAGGAGCGCTGATCTCACAGCGGTAGTCCCCAGCGTCCGCCTGGGTCACCCTTTGCAGCGTCACCGTGGCCGCTTCAATGGTCGCCCGGCCTTCAAAGGGACCTGAGAGAAAGGACAGAAGATCAGGAAGAGGAAATGTCTTCCGCATTTGTAATTGATTTATCATCCAATATTAATCAAACCACTGCAGCATGACTGAAATAAAAACACCATTAAAAATACATAATGCCAATGCTTATTTGACTTTCCAAACCAGTCACATATTTACATCGAAAAAATCTGGGAGAGAAAACGTTGCGTGTGTTGGAATCTTTTACTGTGATGCAGCTGCAGGAAGCGGCACAGGTAAGATGGGTTTTAACCAAGGTCAGACATCTGAACTGGTTATGAACCTGTTTGCAGATAACCCATCCAGCATATCGGAGTTCCTGCAGGTTTTCAAGGTTAGAGGAAAACACTGAACCGTTTGTGTCGGCAAAATGCCCCACAGCCCCAGATCTCAAGGGACCTTAAAAGCCCCAGTTTGCACTGCAGTTAAATACAGATTTGGAGGCATCAGTGTACATTTACAGGCAAATTAATTTACAAGACACGCGATGCCAGCGGCCCTTTCTAAAGAAATCTCCTGACATTTTTATCTTCAGCTGGTACTGCAAGCAGATTAAAACAAGTGCCCTGTTGGTCACCCAGGGGATGAAGAGCGACAGGCCGCTTTCTCACCTTTGAAGTGTCCATCATAGTACACGAAGGAGACGTCTTTCCCCTTCTTCTTCCACTCGATGCGTGGGTTCTGGTCTGTCTCCGTGCGGAATACGCAGGACAGCACCGCGTCTGGAAGAAGGGAACGTGGCCAGTGAGATATTTATGGCAGAATGGCGACGCCTTCGATGAGCGGCATTTTTAAACTGCTTGGTCTATTTATAGCCTTGTGGTTTATTCTGATACAGCAGGAAACTCTTGAGGGTAAGAACGGCTCCAAAGTGAGAGGAGCTGCCTTTTCTGCCTCACCTGAGAACTCGCGCACCTCCACCTTGTGTCTGTTGGTCGACACGGTAACAGCAGTGGAGGGAGAACCTGGTGGTGGAGGAGGAGAAGAAGAAGAGGGAGGGAGAGTGGGAGGTAAAAAATAAAAAAAAAAAGAAGAGGGATGAGAGCACTTCAGAATGCAATATCGCTTGTCATCCATTCGGGGGCAAGGTGAATTGGGTAAAGTGCTCCACGTTGCCCGCCAACTGCAAGAGGAGAATGCTTAATGGCCGTCTTTGGTCTCTCTTGCTCTGCTGTCTGAGGCGCACACAGCAGACCGAGTCTTTCTCCAGGAGATCTGAGGTGAGGCCAGGATTACTTCCCCCTCCGCTTTTAATCCGGCGGGGTTAAGGAGCAGCCTTATGTTTATTGAAGCGCAGGTTAGGACAAGGCTACCAAGAGAAGCCTGTCGAGATTAACCTGATGCATGGGGGGGCATTAGGAAGCGGCAGGTGACTCACTGTCCTGTTTGTTGCCCGTGCCATCTGCGTGTCACTGATACCCGACATCCAAACAGGAAGAGGAAGCAGGAGCTGCCTTTCCTGCGTGCCGATTGGTTTACTGGGAGGATTATCATCCGGCCGTCCTGTTGTTAAACACAGGTTCGATGTGGGTGAAGGTTACTTGAGGGAGAAACAGCTCCCAAAAGTGTGCAAATTAAGAAAAGAGGGGAAAAGATTTTTAGACTTAAGGCCATGCATTTTTTAAATTATATATAATAAATGCTGAATGGGCCTCAGGGGTACTTACTCAGAACATTAAGTGCTAAAAAAACATCTAATTTGGAATAATGAAGATGTCACCTTCACATTTTCTTCCAACTCTGCCCAGGAAACAGACTCTCGTTTACTTTCCTGCCATTATTTCATGCAGAGATTAGAATCTCACTATTCTAAACATAAAAACATGTATAGTGAAATTACTGCGAGCTCAGTTTCCTGTCTGTCAGTAAATTCCAGTGCGCGCCCATTGTTCCTGATGACTACCATGAGATTCCTTCTCCTGTGAAGGGAGGGGTGACATGGAAGAATGGAGGGCAAGACGAGACAAAGGGCAGGAAGTGCTGAGTAGAACAGGAAGGTGGCCATGTTGGATGGAGCATGCAGTTTCTATGCAGACCCAAAAGGTCTCCCTCGCACTAACTTCCAGGACAGCTATTTTTACATGAGCTTTAAAATAAACAACAGGCTTCACAATAATAACGTAATCTGCCAAACGCAGCATAGCACGCACCCAAGTTCTTCTTTAAAAGCTTTTCCCGAAGTTGGCTAATATGCACCAGCTTCTCTTGGTCAAAACCTTGAGCCAAGTGAATTAAAAACGGCACACTCTTCTCCCCAGACTACCTCCGTCTTCCCCCTCGCTTTGCCATGTGTTGACTTGCAGCAGTGTAACAGGATTATCGTCGCAGCCTTGGCTCGCGTGCCTCCACACCCTCTGAGGAGCATTGTCTCACCGAAGGATGAACAAGGCGAGGGAGGACGATACAATGAGATTAGAGAGGGGGACGAGAAGGAACGAGAAAGGAGAGGTGAGCGGCCCGGAGAACAGAATACAAATGAAGTGGAGTGGAGGAGGAGGGGAGCAGAGGCCCGCAGAGGCATGAATAAAAGAGAGTGGGAGTGAAGGCGAGGGAGATCCTCTCAGACAGCGGGGCTGTGAATGGGAGAAGCTCGTGTCACATAGTGTGAGACCAGGCCTGCTGCCACCTTGAAGGGCGCCTCTTTGAGAAACAAGAAATGTAGCAGGGCTGACAACATGCCCGCACTTTACTGCTGCACTGACTGACACACGAGCAGAAGCTGTGCACGTGAGGTCCCACTGCCCCCCCCAGTGTCGTGCTCCACTGCTATGAACACCGTCAGCTTCAATGGCCTCAATTAACTACAAAGGCGTCGAGGCAGACAATGAGCACACGGCCTGTTCGGATCATTTTACAAGTGCATGGTGGGTAATGTTAACATGGTGTAGCTTCCCAAGTGAACTTAACAAGAAAGGTCGTCCGTGTTCAGGGGGGGAAAACTAGCTGCGTTGCCCGGAAAATGCAGGAACCATTGTTGGGAGGCAGGCTCGTAAGGGAAGAGGACAAAACATGTGAAAACTCCAGAATGTGTAGGAAATGGAAGAAAAAGGTGGCCGTATCAAGCTGTGTGGGGTTAAGTTTGAGTAGACCTGCTACACCAAAAAGATAAGAAGAAGTGAGTGTCAGATAATCACTTATACAGACTTTTGGGGGGGGGGGAGAAACATTTTCATGTTCTTCACTGAAGCAGATCCTCTGGTGATCCTCGGTGTGGCATCAGATGTGGCCACTGTGGTCATTTAAATGCTCCTGCTAAGGGTCTGCACATCAACATCTAGACAAAGGCATTAAACACAGGCAGGCTGACACACACACACAGCTCGTGCGTGGCATTAACATCAACCAAACACTGCGACAGCTTCAACTCGCAGAGGGACAGCCACCCTCTTGCCTGAGCAAAAATAGAAAGATGGCACGCTCGCTCCTTGGCACGCAGCTTCACTCTCATTACGTGGCCCGTACAGAGTGTTACGGAGACGGGGGCGGGTGTTGCCAGGGCTGCGCCGAGGTCAAAAGCCTGGCGCAGCAATAATTAAGGCACTTATTCAAATTAACAGGGCACGGATGGAAGGGGAAGGGAGCCGGACCCGTAGGACATGTCCTGTCTGGCTGCGTGATGTAGATAACGGGAATGTGGACGGCGTTTCAAGGCTGTGGGGGTGCAGAGGAAAACAGGGTGAGGACTGTGTGTGTGTGTGTTCTCTCCACTTGAACAAAGCCTCTCTGTATGGCTGTAACCCTGTGAGCAACAGCTGTCTCTGCCAGACATGGGGGGTGGGGGGGGGGTTGGTCTCTTGCCACAGAGACCCACCCAAAACATTTCCTCCTGGACCTTTCTTTAACAACAATGCACTCCACAGCCGAGGCGGATTTAATGATGCTCTGGTTTAAACAGTCGACATGTCTCGGGGTGACTCCCGTCGGGTCGCCCACAGCGGGACGGGGCACAAACACCTCCCGTGAACTCGCGACCTGGTGGCAAAATGTGGACAACACAGAGTAAAATGTGCGTCGCTCACTGTCTCATCACATCCATCTCAAACCCCTACTGCGCCCCTGGGGCCCTTTACTGCCTTCTCCATCCCTGCACGTCACACAGGTTCCCCATGCAGGATTACCAGGGAACGTCAGGAGCTTTAGTTGCTATTTAGAGGAACCGCGTCCCTCGTGCGTTTCTCCTGTTTGGTTCCTCAGCCCTTCAGGCTCCGGGTCCCTGCCACCAGACGCCTCATCGTGAGGCTTCTGGTGGTCATCCAACCGCTGACCTCATGCACGGATCTGCCACCTCTACTGCCAAAACCTGCTGCCCACCCGCCACGCCGCCCACGCCTTTAGGTGGCGCACTGCCAAGTGCAACTTCAGGGCCAACCACAGCCCACTGTCACAGAGGGGCTCTGACTGAACTGTGGAACGACACACAAACAGCCCAAACAAACACACAGGTCCTTTAGCTTTTACATTTGAACTTTTAGAAAAGGGAGTAACTCTGCCGTTAAAAATTCCAACGCAACGTTAGAGTCAAGTGCGAGGCGAATGACATCTAATAATTAACAAATAAAATAAAACAATGATGTAACTTAAAAGTAAATACAAGGTGTCCCTCCACAGAATAGGACTTTGAATCTAGACCACTACATTAAAGTAATAAGTGTCAAAATACAAACTTAAGAGCAGCTAGAATGCAGTAAAGCTGCTGTCCTTAAGTCCTCTGTATGAGACACAGACACTTACACTGCATCAGCAACACAACAACAGGAAGACACAGGGACGTCCCCTCCATCATCGCCTTCCCTGGACAGAGCCCGAGCCTCGGCGTTCTTCTCGCACTTGTTCACAACTCTCCAATAATGCATCCAGCTTCCAGGGAATAAACTGTTCTCCAGTGGGTGGAGGAGGAGGAGGGGGGGGTCTGATCGGAGCGGCGCGGAGCTGCAGGCAGGCTGAGCGGCTGAGCGGGACGCACCTCCGGGGGCCGAGCGGTCAGAGACGCCGGTGTCCTGGCTGGGAGCAGCGTGCTGCGGCTACAAACGCACACTCGGGCGCGCGTCCTCTCTCTCCTCCTGTCGGGCGGCGTCGGCGCTGGCGGAGGCGGAGATGGAGGTGGAGGCAGGGGCGGGGTGTGTGTGTGTCTGTGTGCTTCCAGACGAGCAGAGCGGCGGAGCGCCGAGAGCGCAGCGCCGCGTCCAAGACGCGCACTGCACGACCGAATGGCCACAGAATGGGAGTCAACTGGGCAACAAGGTGACCCCCCTCCCCAGTTTGACCCCCAAGTTCTTTTCGCATATGTTCTTCAAAGTCACATATGGAACATTTAAACCCACATCCATCCTCTGACCTGCTCTACAGCTCAGAGGACACATTAGTTTATTTCCACAAAGTCTTGTGGAGCCTAAAGGGTTTATGAGCTTCAACCATTTACCAGCCTATGGACCACAAGGCATTAATACAAAGCAACTTTCGAGGTTTCCAGGTTGTGAGAAATCCCTTTGACTGAAGTCTATGATGTATGGATCGTGTGAGCACTTACCTTCTGGACCAGAATCCATTTATTAGCAGCGTTTTATAAATGTTTACACGTGAACTGGAACCAGGAGACATCTGAACACCAGCAGAAAACATTTGGTCACAACCTGGCAACCCAAGAGAAATTCTTATTTATGATTTATATATATTTATATATGAACTTCATAAATGGTGCCTATTAGAAAGTCTTACTGTAATATTGATTGAACGATCATTAAATGTGATTTAAAATAGGGACTTTGCATGGACAGGGCCTAGACGTATGCGGCTTATCACTTTTTTATTATTAGGTACGGCTTGATTCGTTTGTGGGTGCTGCAAACTGTTCTGTGTATCACAGGGAGGATGAAAGCGATAAATGAGATTACCAACGTGCTTGGAGACGGGGCGCAGTCCTCGAGTTTGGGGTTACTTCCAAAGACCCGAATGCCTGTAGGGAACACTAACGCCACATCTGAAATGACAAAATGATTAGTGACGGGCAAGTAAACAGATGACCTCAAACAAACCAATGATGCCCCAGTGAGTTACTATTGACTGAGCAAGTGTTGAGGCTGAACACAGACTGGCCACTTCCACTGCTTTCAGTCCTTCCACTGCTGTAAAACGCAGCGAGGGAACCTCCTGGCGTGGCTCCACTGCTGACTTCACATTGCTCTAAACGGAGAACAAAAACACGTTATAAATTCATTTCTGGGAATGCATTATTCCAGAGTGCCTTAGTCGCTATTCATATTTCATCACGCTCGAGCAGCAGCAGCAGCGAGGAATCCAGGGCACCGATTCAAACATCTCAACGGGTGCTGGACCGAGGCACATGTCCCTGGGTGTGTCTCGCATGTTGTCAGTGTGAGTTGGTGTGGGGGAGGTGGGGGCAGTAGTAGGATGCTTGAGAGGGAGGAACAGCTGCACAGCGGCTTCATCTTCAGCCGTCCTCCTGGTGGCGAGTGATACAAGTTGGGACCGATTACGGGCAGGGAAAAACAAAAGAACCTTCCTCAGTTAAAGTGAACACAACTGGGTTTTTGCCATTTTATTCTACCTGCCCGTCACATTTCCACAGGGGCAGAGGCTCATATGGGAGATGGGGGTAAAGTTTGGGGGTGCTGCTCAATTTTCTTCATGTCATTGCTGGTCTTTAAACATTACCAGCCGTCAATAGCCACCTGTACTATTACACATGTGGTGGGCCAACAGCACCATGACATTACAAACTATTGGCACTGCCTTCTAATAAGACCTTTGTAAAGATTGTTTATAAGTTGTAACTGATGCTTTCTAAAAAGCGACTAGATCAATACCACTCATGTGCAGTAAGCTGTACATGAGAGTCGAT
This sequence comes from Gadopsis marmoratus, assembly GCA_036023855.1. NCBI lineage: Eukaryota > Metazoa > Chordata > Actinopteri > Centrarchiformes > Percichthyidae > Gadopsis > Gadopsis marmoratus. The sequence goes on from JAVQJF010088647.1 coordinate 12,502, forward strand.
TAGCTTAGCTTAGCATAAAGGCTGGAAACGGGGAACAGCTGGCCAGGCCCAAAAGAAAAGTTCGAAAATACGTCTACCAGCACATCTAAAGCTCAAAATCAACATGCTACGATGTTTCTCTTGTCAAATCAACTAAAGGATTAAATGTTTCAGCTCTACTGAAGTCTTACTGTCAAAGACTTATCAATATTCCCCTTTTAAAAACATCGTTATTAACATTTGTTAATACAGAATTGACGGCTTAATAGTAAGTAAGAAACCCATGACCCTTTGTTGAGGACTACCTGTTGTAACTGCAGACTTGCTGGCAGCCAAAATCTTACAGAGCTTCGAAGTAAAAGAGGTGCCTTACTGGAAAGTGGTACCAAGCAGTTTTATCCTGCGATTCAGAGCTACATTCACCACATCTCTACACGTTGATGACGTACAGTGGCTGGGATGGAGAAAACAGGTGATCTCTGGCAGAAACCAGGAGTGTCGTGTCTAACGTGTCAAACCGCCTGGAAAATCTGCTTGAGGCTCGCTCACACTCAACTCCGAACACACTCTTGAGGATTGAGAGCCACCTGTTTGATGAGTGTTGGACACAGCAGCTGCAACGCTGCCCGACCTTCAGCCAATACACTCACTTCGCATTTGTTGTTAAGCAGACTGCTGACGCACACAAAAAAAACGCACATCCACGTGTTTCCATTTTCACCCTTCTCTCGCACTCCTACACGCCCGCAGTCAGCTGTACAGTTAGAACCCCGAGACGCCAACGCAAGGCAGACATTTGTGTTTTGTACGACAAAGGCGGTGCAGGAAACGATTCCCTACAAGAAATGCGTGGAGGTGATTTGTCACTTTTTGTTTTTACACATTTATTGAACAAATAATACAAGTGGATATAGTATGTGTGGAAGGTTACACAGAGGTCGTTACTGGCTGGTCGGAGGAGGAGTTGAGTCAGGAGGAGAGGTTGGAGTCATCTCTTCAACCTGTGCAAAAACAAAAAGAAAAAGATAAAGCCACATGTGCTCATGATTATGTTTGATGGTGAAGGTTTGATGAAGTAGAAATGATCTAAAAATAATCTTTAAAAGCACTTTTCTACAGAGACGTTAGAGGGCTGCGGAGGCATCTGTTTGGAGTGTGGGCGGTCGTGTTTTGAGCGCCAGCTGGAGGCAGACGGGGGACAGGCTTCCCTACAGCCGGCTCGCAAAATGCGCCCGCCCACACCTTGCTGCTTTTATAAACCCATTTCTGGAGAGTTCTGTACGGCAGCACATACAGACGGTGGGTACAAGTCTAACCCTTTAAAAACCACAGCCAGCTGTGACCTACTGTTCTTACCAAAGTTTGTACACACGGTTTTCCTGTGCATTGGCGACGTTTCTGTTCTACCTCCAAATGCAGCGGTTTAAACAATCTGGATAAACCAAGAGCTTCTTTTAACGAGTACAACTCAAGCACTTTCAAGGTACCCAGACCAAACATTTTCAGACTCCCGAATTTCCGATTTTTGGTTGACATGTGCATTTGTGTCGATGATGAAAACACCAGATGGCTTGTGCACAATACGTTTTAGTTTTCTGACTGCTCATGTTTCTACCCAGTTGGACTTTGTTGCAGCAACATGGCCATGCTCCCAGATCCCTGCACTTACTTAGAGTCCAATCTGTTTGAAGCCGAGAGAAAAGATGGCCAAAACTCAAATAAGACCAACGTCGAAATAAACTAGAATTATGTAATAGTGCTGTGAACATATTTACAATATTCACATAAAAATCAATAAAATTAAGACCTGAGACGCATCGCGACCATTTTTAACAAATTAAATTGCAAGTATTCTGTACATACTGGGGTTATCATTGACATACTTGGTGAGTACCTGCTACTACACTGTAATGTGTGGGCTGTAATTTGAAGCAAATATTTTTTGAATGAGGTGTTGAAATGCCTCATATGATGGCAGCCTTTCCAAATGAAGTTTATCTTGCAGGTTACTCCCAGGCCCGAGGGTGCATGGTACCAAAATGCAACAGATTCCACGGCAGTTTATCAAGAACGGCTTTAACAACGAAAAAGGTGCATATGAATCTTTATCAATGATGACCCAAGTTGCAATACAAGAACTATTCTTAAAGTGAACTGTTTCGAACGGTGTTTTCAGCCCGGTCCTTGCGTCCGTTTCTTAACGTAGTTTGGCATCTCTCACAACTTCACAGGAAGGAGAGACAGACATTTTATCTGGAAACACTGAGCAAGACTCTGCGGTTTTGTAGAAACAATGAAAACATCAACGTGGTCCTAATTGATCTCTGTCTACCAGCACGAGCTGTTAAAATGATATGAGGTGCATTAGGCTTGGGTCGCCTACATATATGAATAATGCTGCAGCGTAAACGTCCTTCGGTGGCCTGTTTCAGTTTATGGCTCCTCTACTGATTAGTGGTAGTGATGCTCCGTTAACAAATGGGACGCACGGGAGAGGAGGGCTGCCCTCTAAACATTACATGCACACTCAAAACAGAAAACAGTGCGTCATATGGAGGAGTGCAGCACTGCATGCTAATCCTGTGCTTGTAAAAACTCCAGAAAGGCGCGATCCAAATATCCTCCGCTTTGAATGTCGGTCGCTTTTGTCTTAAATCAAGTGATACTTCCAATACCCCAAATAACCAAATCTCTGGGAAAATAAAATGTAGGCCGCTGAGCCCAGCATGTCATCAGATGCCCAATCAAGTGACTCTTAACACGTCCCGTGGGGGGGGGGGGGGGGGGGGGGGGGGGG